>JAULKM010159046.1:0-16566 GCA_032355605.1 Rubia tinctorum
CATGTTGCATAATAAAATTTTAATATTGCAACTAAAATATTTTACCTTTTATTATTGTAATTAAACTCCGTCTTTCCCAAGATTTTGGATAAATTTTTTCATACGAATATAATTGAATTAGCGAGATTACAAGTAAAGTGGCCTAAGCCAGAGTCACACTTGTTAAGTTTTGACTCGTCAATATCGTCTTCCTCTTTGCTTTTTATTTACTCACGCGAGGCAATTCTCACCCGTTGTTTTGTCACAAGAAAGATTGATAACTTTCTTGTGCTCTTAATTTTAATTTATTTTATCTTTTAAATAAAATAATATTCACTATGTCAACTTAAAGTTGGAATTCATAAATATAATTTTCAAAGTTTAAATGTAGAAGAATCCATATTATGAAATGATTAGATTTTAATATAAGTATATATACTTAAGTAAATTATGTCAATAACTATTATAGAAGTGTACAATGATAGTTGTAATGAGGATATTGTTTTTTAAAAGGGAAATTGTTTTTTTTAAAGAAGAAGAAGAAGGGTATAATAAATATAAATTCAAAGAGTACAATTGGGCTGTATTTGATAAATCCGTGATCATATAAAAGTAAAATTTTATTTTGAAAGCTGAGAAAATAACTTTTGTTTTCACCCATAAATTATGAGTATATTTTTAGCACTTTATTGAATATCTACATTTATTTTATTTTATTTTGGAACAATCATTCAAAAATCACAGGGGCCGAAAAGTACACCCAACAACGATTATTATAAGTGAAATTGACGTCTAATCAACTAGTTTCTTGTAATAACTAATACTCCCTTCGTCCCATTTCATATTGCTTAATTTGACTCTTTCAAGTCAAAGTTAGTCAATTTCGATCATTAAATTATGTTATTGTTTATATATAACTATTATCATATTATATGTTGCATTCATCACACATGTTATTATTTTTACATGATTGTTTTACACATATAAATAAAGATACTAATATTTAAAGATTGTCGTAGTTGACTAACAAAAGTCAAATTAAGCAACATGAAGTGGGACGGAGGGAGTATATTATAAGAATATCTAAATTACATGTCAACCAGGCTGATCGTCTGTTATTACATATTATATATTCAATAAAAATAGTAATATCATCATTGTGATATTAACATGCTTCTCGTGAAAATCATGATCATTTGACAGAGAGGACCGTATCACGCATCAATATCACTACGCCAAACAGGATATTTAACAACTGTAACACCACTTGATCCAAAGCACGATCTATGTTGTCCAAATTATAAACTCCTAGAAAATACAAATCAAACCATCCAAATTAATAAATAGAACTTCTGATAAAAAAAATACAAATGAAACCACGAACAAGCGATATATACAAATTGTGTATATATTACCACAATTGGTAAAACATTTCATAAAACCCCATTCAAATTGTAATTGCTTTACTAGTAATTTCTCATTTTCACTAAGAGTGACATACTAAATTTAGCCTCTTAGATTTAGGTAAAGAAAATGAGTAAATGAAATTGAACGTAGAAAGTAAAAAGTAGAATGAGTGGATGAGATTGGAGGAATCTTGTCAAAAACGGAAAGTGTGTCATTTAAAAAAAATAAAGTAAGTGTGCTACAAATAGAGAAACGGAAGGAGTACATATATTACCGCAATTGGTCCAACAACACTATAAATTAAGATCAAATAGTGTGTGAATTCTGATCAATGTTTCGTTTGATGATGAAAGAGAAATAAATGAATGTGCAAATTGCTTGAAATGATGATGAGTTGAACCGGGCTAATCGTATTATTATTAATAATAATAATAATAACACGTAGGTGATGATAGATTGTGATGGTGATGGTGGTGATGATGGTGATCGATCTCCATGCACGAGTTTAGGGGTGATGGAGTTGCTTTGTCTTGTCCCGGAGGCAATGTTTCACAGTAGTTGTTAGGCTATTTTAAGCCCTCTCCACTCAATTATTTCATTCATCATGATTTCCAATTCAATCACTGGCGGAGAACTGAGTACTGCCGTATCAACCTTAGAAAGAAAAAATCAACTACAAATTGGATTGTGGAAGAATAACACTGTACCTTTCCTAATTCATGGGTTGGGTGAACTATTGAGTGGTGGTGGTGGGTTGGTGGTGGTCGTCGGCATATGGGGTAGTGCGATGGGTTGGCAGTAGAATACGGGTGCTCTATCGTTCAGCTGTGTGGGGGATTTGAAGAGATTGAAAATATTATTGATATGCAAGGAGAGTTGCATGACATAGATATCTTGCGTGTTTTTTCTTGTTGTTTCCCTTTTTGTTATTTTATAGGTTTTTAAACGACGTCGTTTAATTACTGCTAAATCAAAGAAAACTTAAATAATGACGTTTTAAGTACTGTCTAAAAAGATCAAGCTCATCTCATATGGCGACTCTGTTGTGGGTGGTGCCATCAAGTTGCAGAAATATAAATTGATGGCACTACTAACTCGATTTTCCTAATTTCGTTTCACCATATGACGATGCGTAGTTAAATTCTCTCACTTTTGCAATGTTTAGGTCATTATTTTTTGAAATGAGCTGAGTTTATCTGAACTGAATTAAATTAAGTACCACTATATAACTTATTATGAATAATAACAGCTACCCTAAATTGAACTGGAAAAAAATGATAAAACCAAAAAAGAAAGTCTTCCTTGTAATTATTTTTATACACGATTTAGTATTAGCCTAATAATCCCACTTAGCAATGTATCTACTAAACCGACAATTCTTGTGATGGAGATTAGACCATATGACCAAGTAAAAGAGAGAGGCTGTTATAGATATTTTGAACCAAATAATTGATGGTTATAGATGTCAATTTCCCACCAAACCGAGAACCCGACCTATATTGACACGACCGAATCAACTTGAAATTCGATCTGATCCGAGAAATGTTGACCCGAACTTAATTTGAACACAACCGCACTCAATTCAAAACCCAATTTTGACCCGAGAAATATTGACTTGTACTCGAACCCGACACGACAAAATTCAACCCAAAACACGAATATGACCCGATAATCTGGATCCGAACCCAACCTGAACACGAACTCTATCCAACCTGAACCCGATCCAACCCGAACCCAATTCAACTCGAACCTATTCAACACGATAAATCAACTATATAACTATACGTGTAATCAACCCAGAACATATGTAATTATAAAAAGTCAATTAACATTTAATATGGAACCAAGTCAACTTGGTTATGAGGCAAACTAATAAATTCTTTAGACATACTTATTAGAATAAAGTGGAGTTTTTATATATTACGAGTTTACAGATATGATTAATAGTACGTGGAGTCAGCTCATAACAAATCTAAATACACAAGATTAAATTAAAAATGCACACGACTAAATTTATAAATCTAATGAATAATATTTAAATAAAGAGATATGTCTAATTAAAATTGTAATTTTGAATTAGTAATTATAGAGAGTCGACTAAATATTAATTTCAAAAATTAATTTGAAAAGTACTGTAAAAATAATATTTAATACATTATCACAAATTCTTGTTAGAAACCAAGTAACTATTAGATGATGATATTTTATAATTAGTGGGACCAATAAAAATGTTTGATATTTAATTTTATTCAGTGAGATATATATAATTATGATATCCTTTAAAATTAGCTCAGCATATAAATAATTATTAAATGGCCTCCGACAGGCTTCTCGCAATTGGTTTGCAAAGTTAGCCCAGGCACTGCGTGTGTTTGGCTTTGTTCGGAGTAAGGCCGATTACTCTTTATTTGTCTTTATCCGTGGCTTCGTTTCCTTGCATGTACTTGTCTATGTGGATGATTTGGTCATTGTTGGAAGTTCTTCGTCGCTCATCTCCGACTTCAAGAAATACTTGAGTTCTTGTTTTCATATGAAGGATCTTGAAACACTTAAGTAGTTCTTGGGTATAGAGATTGCTAGAAGACCAGATGAGATGTTTCTTTGACAAAGGAAATATGCTCTGGATATTTTATCTAACACAGGTTTGTCGGCTTCTAAACCGACTGATTTCCCTATGGAGTAACAACATGATCTTGTGAAGGTTGAAAGCCCTCTTTATGATGATCTCGAGCAGTACCGGCGATTAGTGGGGCGCCTAATTTACCTCACTGTCACCCGTCCTTAGCTTAGTTACTATGTTCACACTCAGTTTATGAAGTTTCCTTGTGTTCCTCATCGGTAAGTTGCGATCCGTGTTCTCCATTATTTGAAGAGTCATCCTTGTCAAGGTTTATTTCTCTCTTCGCGCAGTTCTTTACAACTGACTGCTTATTGTGATTCCAATTGAGCTGCTTGCCTTATCACGCGGCAATCATTATCCGGATATTTTGTGACCATTGGTGATTCTACGGTTTCATGGAATACCAAGAAACAACCTACTGTTTCTCATTTTCTGCTGAAGCAAAGTATCGTGCTATGGCTATTGCATATTGTGAACTGTTGTGGCTTCAGTCTTTGCTCCGGGATTTGGGTGTTGTGCATTCTGCTCATATGCGACTGTTTTTCTATAGTCAATCCGCCCTACACATTGCGGCTAATCCGGTATTTCATGAACGTACGAAGCATATAGAGGTTGATTGTCATTTCGTACGTGATCTTGTACAATCTGGAACGGTTGCTACTCATCACATTCGCACAATAGATCAACCTGCGGATTTGTTTACCAAGATTCTTGGGCGTAATCAATTTCATTTTTTGCTTGGCAAGTTGGACACTTCTGATCTCCATGCTCCAACTATGTCCAACTTGAGGAGGAGTATTACGGAATTGGAATTGTAATATTACTTGTAACTGTAATTAGATTAGAATTCTTTTTCCAGTTGACTTTAGGTTTTGTGTACTACTATATAATGTACCAAAGAGTATGAATACAAGTACATAATTATTATCCCGTAAATTCTTCATTGCAGCTTGAAATGACACTGAATTAGTAGTTTTTTATCAGAGTTTATTAACAAAACCATAACAAAAACAGTAAAAAGTAAGGAAAAGTGAAAATAAAAAGGAGAGAGAGAGTATGGTGAGGAGACCCACGCGTGGGCTTGGTCTTCGCATTTGGTTTGGCTTAGTCGCCGGTTCAACAGCTGCCTCAACACCACAATCCGTACTCTCCCATTCTCAAACCATCTCGTTCGAATTAATTTTTGTACTATAGTAAGTTATTAAGTTAGGTAGCATTAACTGAATTTTTTAAAACAGAATTTATGTTTTGATAAATTGGAAAAACAAGATATCAGGTCTTGTTCTCCTGAACTTATTTACAGTTCATTTCAATTCAATTCAATTCAGTTCAGCAGAAATTTAATTTGGTAAAGTTTAACTTAACTTACTCATATTATTACACTTGTTCTATTTCATTTCAAAGAACTAGGCCTTACTTCCTCCATTTTAGTTCAACCCGCACACTTTTATTTTCTTATTAATGTGTTGTAGATCAAGATGTACACTTTTCTAAGACAAAGATTTATTTTCCACTTTAAATCACATTCGTCAATTTATATTATTTTCTCTCATCTATAATTTTGAACTCACTTGTATCAACTTATTTTTACCAATTAAACCATTTTTATTTTAAAAAATTGCTTCTTTTTATTTTAAAGTCGGCGCACCAAAGCCACCGACCTCCACTCTCTTGTTAACTTTCTTCTACTCCCTTATTATTACTCTCGCTCGCTCGTTAGTCGTTGCTTATCCATTACTAGTCTTTTTCGAAGCAAGTTTCTTCGTGTAAAATTAGAACGATGCACCAATTTTCACAAGATAATTCGATGTCTGATGTATAATTATGATTCCGTCTTTTGAAAAACGATATTTTCATAAGTCATGGAAAGACCAAGGTTTAAAGTGTAAATTAGAAAAAATTAAGATAAAATTTCCGGGTTGTATGAACTGGGTTATAAAATTTATAACTACTACACGTTGCATAATAAAACTTTAATATTGCAACAAAGACTTTTTTACCTTTTATTATTATAATTAAACTCCGTCTTTCCATAAGCCTATGGAAAGACCGTCTTTTCCAAGATTTTGCCCAAAAAATATTTTATTCATATATTTAATTATATTTTAAGTGCATCTAGTTATTTGACTAGAGTATTGATGGAGGATAAAGAATTAAATTGATTCAATAACATAGTTTTCATAAGTTCGAGTATAACACTAATCGGCACAAAATTATTTTTAATTCATATTTAAAATAAAATTGATTATATTCTAGAAATAGATTTTTTACTTAAATTAAATTAAATAATTATTAAAAATACATTGACTTGAGAATTTTTTTACTTTTATTGAGAAAGTAAAAAACAAAATGAATGAGTTCATTTGAATTGAAATAAATTTTTATTTTTGTCAATCTATAATACATGCATTATTATTAATAATATATTATTAAATATAAACAAATATATTTAGTAATTAACATATTTATTTTTCATTATTATTAAAATACACCATTCAATTATTTTATAACTTATAAATTCATAGTTATTTTTTAGAATTTGAAAAAAAATCTAATGTTAAATAGAGTAATATTTTTAATTGTTGGATTATAAATATACATTCATACACACACATATATAAAAACATGAAAATATTTTTAATTCTTTTTTAATTCTCATTATTATTTTAAATATAAAAATAATAAAAGTTTAAATTATTTTCAAATCGTTTACAAAATTATGATAAACGTGAAATTGGGGAATTTTTTTAAAAAAATTACAACAAGAATAACAAATTATGTACCACCACATAAATAAATAAATAAATAATTGTGCTTTTTTTGCTGATTTGGCAAAGCGCTGCCTTCGATATCACCCTCGCAGAATAGGAACTCATTTCGATGGGGTCACTTATATTTTCAGCCACGTAATATCGACCCTCACATGTGACTCCTGTATTGGAGATTCAATTTACTGCTAGGAGTCAGTAAATCCTACCTGACAATTGAAGTTCACTCTAACGAAACCCGAATTGGAGATGTTCTTAAATACTTATATGTTAAAAAGTTAGACACTAACATTGACTTTTTTATATCGAGTTTTGTGTTAGAATGCAGCATTACCATGACTCTATTTGTCGTGTAGCTATTGAGGCGGCGCCTAGGTTTGCGAGCAATAGCCGTCGAGGATGAAGAGACGATAGTATGAAGAAATGTTGCTACAATAGAATAAATTTAAGAAATGTACAGTACAAACAATACAAATCTATTGAAGAAACAGGTCTGAAGAAATGTTTATTATATTAAAAAACAATACAACTTATTTATTTATTATACCGCAACAAACAGGTCTGAAGAAATGTTGCTACAATAGTAGCTGAGCAGTGTCCAACACTTGTTTCATGGAAGACACGTTCTTGAATTAAAAGGTGAATAAAATTATGAGGTAGTTGATAAAGTTTATTGAGATAATAGGGAATAAAATAAGAATTAAAATTTGTTTAGGACTAAAATTAAATAGTTGGAAATATTTTCTAAATGCAGGTCCAAAACTCCTAAATGCAGGTAATAGGGATAATATAGTAAATTCTTCATTAAGTTTAACTGCATTTAGTAATTCTTAACCTGCATTTAGATTTGCCCTTATACTATCACAGATGGTTAGTGGTTTGAGCCACTCATTACAAGACGTGTCATATTGTGAGCATTAGTAGAGGTTTATCACATATGGTTGGTGGTTTGAGCAACTCATAACAAGACGTGTCATATTTTGAGCATTCATTACAACCGTCTTATGTACTTTCGTTATATGAATTTTGTTGAACATCATTGCTAGCATTATGATTCTCCTAAGAAGTATGTGAAGTGTTGGTGGGACAATTGGAAAATTGCGAATGTGATTAAGTGTCATCTCGCAGTCCGTTCACACACAGACATGTGTGCTTGCTCTTTTTCTTACGCCCACCATTGCTTCATGAATCGCAACGAGCTCAACTTGAACTGCCGAGAGTGCCTTAATTTTACGTGAACCATACCAACAGTTAGTTCCTTCCCCTTGAGATGCCCACCATACAGCTACCGCTTTGCTATCTTATGAACTGTATGTTGCGTCTATGTTCACGAGTGTCCAACTAGTATAGATATGGTTTAGGTGTCCTTCCTGAGTATACCATATTAGTTGTATATCCCCCAATGTTGCCTGCTTAGGTTCCACTGTATGTAATTGGCTCGTGACATGTTCCAGGTCCGCCTGCTCTGTGTTGGGGTCTAATAGAGTCCTTGTTCTTGTCGAATCTTGTGCATGTTCCTCTGGTTGGTTTTCTTTGATGATTGCTAGGATGGTTTCTACAGAGACTAGTTGTTTCTCTATAGTTATTTTGTTCCCGTCACACCAGATCGCCTAGATGATCATACACGTGAGACAAATGTCTTCATCCTCAGGAGTTGTCCTGAATCATTCTCTTATCCAGTCTTTGAGCAGAACTGGACTACCCTTTTAGAAATCAAAACCAAGTCTGGAAGTTTTCCAGACTCTTCTCGCAAAATGACACTCTAATATCATGTGTGTGGTTGTTTCCGATTGGGAATGGCACAATTGACAGATGGGAGAGACTTCTATGTTCCTTTTCCTAATAGCCTGTCTCGTTGGTGCCGCATTTTATACAAGTCTCTATACCAAGAATTTTACTTTCTCAGGGATCTTGGCATTCCACAGTTTTTTCCAAAACTGTATATCAAGGGTTGAGTTCCCTACGGGGGAAGAGCATGATGGTTTTAATCTGTCCTTTATGTTCCAAGCTTCATGGTACCCGCTTTAAACTATATTTTTCCAAGTCATTCCTTGTCTCATAATTGATAATCCTTGTGGTCGAGGAGGGCAATGGTGATGTGGATTCCTGCAATATTGTTTGCTACTTCTTGGCTGAAGAACAGTCTTAATAAAGGCATTCACCATTGTTTATCGTTGTCGATCAGGTCACTTGCTTTGAAACCAATTTGGGGTAGCAATTGTCTATCGTACCTTATTGGGTTAGTATAATTTGGGATCCACTCATCTTGGATGTTAATTCTGCTTCCATCGACCAGTTGCCACTTAAGACCCGTGTTGATGAGGTCCCTACCCCATAGGATTCCCCTCCAACCCCACGTTGCACCTTGTTTCACTTTGACCTTCTGGAAATCTTCATTGCAGCAATATTAGGTAAGGAACAACTTGGAGAAGAATGACTGTTTTTCTGTGATTAGCTTCCACGCTAGCTTTTCGAGCAGGGTCTGATTCATCTGTTTTGTGGAGCGTATCCATAATACCCCTTGCCATTTTGAATGACACATTGACTCCCAAGACCTCCAATGTATCCCCCTTCCATCTGTGTCTCCTGCCCCGATAAATCTAGCGAGATGGCTGTCAATTTTTTTGTGACTGTGGATAGTACTCTGAAAGTGCTTAGGGTGTATTGGGTTGTTGAAGCTAAGACATGCTTTCTTAGAGTAACCCTTCATATGGCTGAGAGATCTCTGGTCTTCCAAATAGAAGTATTTTCCTTAACTTTTTAAATCAATTTGTTAAACATTCCTACCTTCGGTCCTGAAAAGTCCACGTCATGGCCTATGAACTTTTCCTTGAGTAGGTATGAGAATATTCTGAAGGTTTGGCCGAGTCGGTCCTTTGTTCTTGTGCATGTGTTTGGGCTGACTAGAAGAGAAGACTTTTGTAAGTTGATTCTTTGGCCGGAGTATGTCGCAAAAAGGTTAGGTGTCTGTGCAAAATTTTTTATTCGACTTCTGAGATGTTAAAGAAAATAATGCAATCATCTACAAACATGAGGTGTGAGACTAATTGGACTGAACGTCCGATCCTCACACCCGAGTGGACACTTTGGAAGTTATGGGAAGCTATCATGGAAGATAATACTTCTTGACATATGATGAATAAAAAAGGTGAGATTGGGCATCCTTTTCTGATTCCCTACTTCAGCTGGAAAGCTCTGGAATTCGTCTCATTGAGATTGATGGTGTATGAAACAGTGGTGACACATTCCATGACCAACCGTGTCCATTTTTAGGGAAAGCCCATTTGGAGCATCATTTTCCCCAGAAATTCCCAAGAAACCTGGTCATACGCTTTACTCATATCAATTTTCATTGGTGCCATCTTCTGCTTACCGTTTTTCTTCTTCCGTTTGAATTCCATGAGTTCATGCGCTCTGAGAGAGTTTTCAACAATAGATCTTCCTTGAACAAAAGTTGATTGGTTTCCTGAGATGAGGAAACCCATTACTTTTTAAATTATGTTTGCCAGGATTTTTGCAATGATTTTGTAAATGACATTGCATAAACTTATCGGTCGCAAATCCGCAGGCTCCTTTGGGTACTTTTTCTTTGGGATTAGGACAAGGGTTGTGTGGTTCCACTCCGTAGGCATGGAGGTGGTTTGAAAAAAACTTTGGACAACTGATATTACTTCATCCCCTACTTCGGATCAGTAGTGGTGGTAGAAGTGGTAGACCATCTGGCCCAGGTGATTTCCATTTAGCCATCTAGAAAATGGTGGCTTTTATTTCCTGCGGGGTTACTGGGCATTCGAGTTCTTTTTGCTGGGTTAGATTCACCCCCTTGGTAATGAGGTTCAGAACATCCTGCATAGTTGACTGTCCAAAAGCATCTGTGGGCATACCAAAATCTGTAACAAAGACAGAGCTTACATGGTTGTAGACTAGAAGTTGGAGATCATCGTGCTTGGATATCCAAGCTCCTCCCTCGTCCTTGAGTTGGGTTATGTATTTCCTCCTCTTTCTTTTTTGTGCCCATTGGTAGAAGACTTTTGTGTTTCTATCTCCTTCGCTTCACCATAGGGACTTTGCTCTCTGTTTCTAGTAGTTGTTCTGCGTAGTGCAAAGTTCCTTCAGCTCCTCTGTTTTCTGACGCATGTTGTTCGCATCCTTCCTTTTTTGTATTGCTCCTAGTTCTTTTTCCACCCTTTTTATTATGTATTCTAATTTTCCCACATTTTCTCTGGCCCAGTTGTGGAGTCTTAATGTGGTCTCTTGCAGTTTCCTGTTAAAACATGATGTGGGATTGAGTTTAACTGTTGCAAAAGACCCATGCAGTTGATTTGATGTGAGGCTGATTGGTCTCCACACACGTTTGACCAGCTCTTTGGTGTGCTTATATCTGACCCATAAGGATTAAAATATTTTGACTCCTATATCGCTTCGGGCTCTATAACTGGGGTGGGTGTTGATAGTAAAGACCCCATGATCAGACCTCATTATTGTGTGGTTGGTTAGGCTGTACTTCGTGAACAACGACGTTCATTTATCGTTTGTGAATGCTTGATCTAGACGTTCTAATATGAGATCATTACCTCCCATTTCATTGGACCAGGTGAACCATTGTCCCTTGTTCTTGAACTCGGTAAGGTTTGTCTCCCTGAGTAAACTCTTAATATCTTTAGCATCATGTGTTGATACTGGTCTCCCACCTGACTTGTCTCTACTGTTTAATACGGTCCCCGGTGATGAGGATTGGAAGATTAGTATTATGAAAGATAGTGTATATGTTATCCCACACTGGTTTCCTTTGAGGTCGATCAGGGTGGCCATACACAAGGATCAACATTCATTCATCGCCTAGGGCAGTCGTAATTGTTCAGCATATAAAATGTTAGCAGCAATTGACTACCGATACTATAATATCTTATGACTAGGAAACACAGAGCCCGCCACTTGCTCCCACCAAATCTACTAACATCCCAACTAGAGAAATAAGTTCTACCTAGCCACTTGCTAATTTTATTATAATCACACTTAGTTTCCATTAAAAACAAAATATTGGGGTTACTGTTAGAGGATGCGTCAGTCCTCTGCAGTTCCAACAAAGTAGATTCATGTACCTCTGGGTGGTTGTTCTGGCCCAACCACCAAAGTATCACAACTATATCCTTCTTTTCCCTGCAACACTGTTTGTATCACTGCTTCAAAAGATCTGGCAGTAACTATGACCAGTCCCCCTGTTTCGTGCCTCTACATTGATCAATTTTCGGGAACAAAGACAGTGTTTGGTGCAATTGGTCCTCTTCCTGTTCCCATGTGCATCTCTTTTTGTTGAAAAAAAATCCTCTTAACTCCTCGTGTAACTGTCTCTTCCTTTTAACTGCAAGTCCTTCAACCACTAGCATGCATTCCGAAATTGCCCATTGGATGGCCTTTTCTGGATGTTTACCTAACCTAAATCATCGTTTCCCAGAATAGTCGTAGGCTCATGCATATGCATTGATTTTGGCCAGACCGAAGCTCCTCTGCTAGTTCCCGCTATCCCTTGCTTATCTTCTTCACCGATTTTCAGCATCCTGGCTCTTTCCATATTTTTCTCAGTAAGGGTCCTGGTTGCAATTGTTGATATGGTAGGTGTGAATCTGATATTCCATCTCCTTCCGATGATACGAGTTATTGAGCGATGATTTCCTACCCACTGAATATCTATACAGAAGTAATTGTTCCTGGGATTGAAAGATTCTCATTTTCTCTTTGGCCCAACTCCATTGGCCCAATAGTACAGTCAACTCTGTTGAACCCCCTCCTATTACCTCTTCCTAAGCATTTTTTTGCCCAAAACATTGAAATCCCCAATCCCCGCTACTTCACTTTTCTCAATTCAAAAATCTTGTCCCTTTCCTTCACTCCGATCGCCGATCATTTCTGCCCCCACATTGGCTATGCTTCCCCCGACTAACACTTTGGATCCTGGCTGCCCTTGTATTCCAATATACGCCTCCTTATTCTTCACCAGGTCGAAGGTGGTTCCTTCTAGCATCAGATCTTCCTCCGCCACTTCAGATTGGTGTTTGACATTTTCTCCCGGGCATGAGGCCTGGTCGGCGGTGATATGGTAATTCTCGGAGAGACTACCAACATGTATGGGCAAGGAACATTCCATCCATTTTGGATGTGATGATTTTGGATCGGTCTTCGGAGCTCCAAAACTACCATCCGTGTGGGCAGTGGTCATTTCCTCCGTTCCGGGACTGAGTTTCTCTCCGGTTCCATTTTCCGGGGGGCAATGGTGAGAGAACGGACCCAACGGTTGTACCGGCCCATTGCGGTACATGTATAAAATTTTCATGACCCATATCATTTCTTCCACTCTCATTTGGTTCTGTGGTAGTTGTTTCGGTTTGGATTGGGTTAGATATTTGGTTTTGTATGTGATTGGAATTTGGGCTTAATGGTAATGTTGTTTGGGCTGTTGTTTTATATTCCATATTTGGGCTCTGTTTATATATTTTTGGCTTTGGTGGGGGCAAAATGAGTTTGTTTGAAACAGGGAAATTCTGGTTGGGTGTATTGTTTGGGTTTGGGCCTATGTGAGTTTGTGGCCGTGTGCTGGGTTAGGTGTCTGATTCAGTTGGGGTGTTGGGCTTATTAAAACATCACTTGATACTGGGTCCAAAGAAAAGGAATTAACAGTGAGATCTGTGGGACCTGAAGCAAGTTGTGTATACAATGCACCTGTAGTCTGCCCTTGTTTGTCAAATATCCTGACAACATTAAAACCATATATCTTTCTCCATTTAACACTCCTCCTTATTTAATGCGGATCACATCTCCATTAACTTCCCTTTTTCTTGCCATCATAAAGGTTTTCCTCAGCCCGTCTCTTCTTCCAAAGTTTTCCAATATTTTCATCATTGCTCTCTAGTGTTGGGATGTCATGAGACATGCTAGGCTCTCCTTCCTGCATTGTTGAAAGTTCCATTTTCTCATTATCCTCATGTTCTGAGTTTGAGCTTGGGAACTGTGTACTTGATGCGCTGCTCAGCTCATTAATGAGAATACCACTCCTCTTGCTTGGGCAGATACTCCTCTTTCTGTGGTGAATAGGTGATTTCTCCATCTTTGCTTTACCTTTTCAAAAAAAAAAACTAACTTTCTCATTTTCTTCAGGAATGGAGCAAGTAGGCAGATTTGGTAAAATGGCACTTTGGATATTCACGGTGACATCAGTCTCATCATTCGAATCACCAAAATTGATGTTAAGACCCATATCAAAGTTGAGACCATCACTTTGGTCAATGTTTGCCCCAAAAGTTGGATCTTCTGAAAATGCCCCGTTGGTGAGGAAAGGTTCAGTTACTGATCCGTCGGATAAAGTAAATTGTTTGAGTTCCACCTTGTTGTTGGGAAGATGTGGCACATCTTTTCCTTCAACAAGAATGTATTTTCTCCTCCCAGTGATTATGTATTCCTCCGTAATGATCTCACCATCTTCGCCTTCAATATGCCTTGTTCTTACAACTCTGTTTGCTTCGTTGTCATGTATATGTTGTTGGATATGCTTTGATGGTGGTGGTGGGTTAATATCCTGCATTACCACATCCGAGAGCCGACTAGGTGAATTATGACCTTTCTTCTTATAGTCTTCCCAACAATCAGAGACATGTGGTTGATTGAGTATTCGTTCCCGTTCTTCAACTAGCCCTTTAAGATAGATTTGATTAATCTCATTTTGACGTACTATTTCGGCTGAGGTTAGGTCCCTCGGTTCCTCTTCATGTTGGTTTATTCCCTGGGGACTTTTAGGATTATATTCTTCCTTTGCTTCTCTAAGTTCCTCTAGAGTGGGATAAATTTCCTCCACATACTTGAAACCATCCACGAACGCATTTTCTACCATATTCAGCAACCAATGTGCGTTTGTGTGAAAATAGTGGGGGGGGGAACCTTGTAAACCTTCACATCAACATATTCCTGTGTACACAGACGACAGGTGTGTATAACTCCTCCGAGAGGTCTCTAAAGATTTTGAGTTGCAGTTTGGCGCTAAGGGATGTAAATCTGTCATCAATGTGTTGTTCAAGTGCCTGTATATCATGCCAGTGGCACTGAGGGTAAGTATGTCCCAATGCCCCCACAACGCCTTCACATTTTGTGCACTCTTTCATAGCCAATGATGATCCAAACCATGTCGCCCCTTCTAAGCTTCAACCAGAAGCCAGAAACAGGGGCTTCTGAACAGGAGTCCAAACTCGAACACTTACAAATTCTGCATGTTCCAGCAGATCCAAATCCTCATCCTCAGCGTCTCCGACCACTGTTGTAAACTTCTTGATGATATTTCTACCAAAGTATTCCAATGTCGTCCCGTAGATGCGAATCCAAATAAGGACGTAGGTAACCCTCATATATGATAAAACCATCCCTGGGGTTAGTCTGTACAATGTCATCAATCCACCGACTATATTCACAGGGCCATTGTGTAGCACTGCACGAAGATTTGATCTCTGGTTGAACTGAATGACGTAAAACTTTCCGCTCTTTGCTATGACATGAACTCCTTCTTCCCAATAGTTCGAGATAAGGAGTTGCATTCTTGTCAAAGCAAAGTGTCTATAATCAAGAAAATGTCCTACCAGACAATCTTCTAGGAGACTCAACCCTCTTTGATACTCGTCCTCATCTGGTCTGTAAATAACTCCTCTCATGGGTGGAAGATGAGTAGTTTTGATGAGTTCGTCCCTAAAGAGTACATCTCTTTGTTCTTTCGAGTTCTCAGATCCATCTCGTGAGGCTTCAGACCAGTGCTCTTCCCTGACCATGTTTGCCATTTAACCGGTTCTTTTGTGGTGATTATGAAAATTGTCTATTGCTTGGGTGACTTTTTATGCTATTTTGGTTTGTGGTTTTGTATTTGCAAAGTTTTTCGGGTTGTATGGTAGATTATAGGGTTGGGTGGGTCTGGGTTGCTCAAGGGTTTGTATGATATTTGTGTTTTCTCATGTGTTTGTTTCGTGCCAAGCATGATTGATGTTGGTGAAGATTCAAGATTTGGTTTAGCAACAAACTTACTACCAGTGAAAGCTCCTTGGTGGAGAATATTGGAAAGCTCTCAAGTTAGAGACTATTTTTTTACGAAGGAAATAATCATTATGAGAGGGCTTGTCTTGAACACATGGTTACTAAGCGACCGCGTACAAACGGGACAGGGACTAATTTCCATTTACCTTACTAGACCAAAAAAAACCCTCTACCAGTACCGTTTTTTCCAACTCAACTTCCCTCCCTCCCAGATTTGTTTGCATGAATTGACTACTATAACCGCCTCTATCTTAATTCGAACTACAAAGGAGACTGTAAGTATCTTTAATTACGTATGTTACGACAAATTCAATGATATCGCATGCATTAACATCGTTGTTTATACATCTATTCAAATATATAGTCAAAATCAGACAAGTACAATTTGAATTGGGATGGAGAGAAGGTGTTTTCCTGAATGTGTCTAAACAGCCCTGAATTCTTCGAAAGTGTTGAAACAATCTCAAGTATTCATCGAATGTTATCGTTATATCTAGCTGACTAAGAGTGGCGTTGGTTGGGGGAAAATCTAACATTGATCTTCCCATAAATGACCAAAATACACATGCTTAGTTTTTATAAAACATTTGGATGTTTTACCCTCCTGAATTCTTCCCTACCGTCACCTAATAAGAATTGTATAGTTGTATTGTTGGTATGTCTTGAATACGTATTAGCCGCTTCGACAGGTTGGTACGGGGGTCTCGCTGCCCAGCCAACGAGTCGGGG
>JAULKM010159056.1:0-14044 GCA_032355605.1 Rubia tinctorum
TATCTAGCATTCATCAAATCATCAAACATATTAGAAGCTCTAATTCATGCTTTTGGATTTCATATCAAAAGAAAGGAGAATTAGCTGCTTTCTCCAAACCCTCACACATAATCATACAAGCAATTCATATAATCAAATTTCCAATACCATTAATGGATTCAACAACCAAATTCAAGCACAATAAATACACAATATCAAATCAAACATGAATTCAAGATAAAACATAAATGGAAAAGATGAAAAACTAGAGTTTTAGTGCTGTAGAACCGGGGAAAGAAACAGATAGAAAAAAGATAATACTAGAGTATTTATAGTACAAAAAGTCCAAAAAGTATATCTCGGCCGAGGACCGTCGCGATTCGCGACACATTCGTTGCGACTTGCGACGGTCAGAGTACTCTGCCCTCAAATGTTGTTTTCTTTCTTTGTGTAGTTGTCTCCTCTTCTCCTCTTCAAGATTTTCATTGTCTTCAAATGTAATCTTCATGGTCTTCAAATCTTCAAAGATATTATTTGAAGTCTTCAAAATCTTCCAGTATTTGCCTTGTCACACAAAATCCTCTAGAAAAGTAATAAAAGCGTAAGGTCGCTCTTAACTCATCTTAGAGAATTTCAAGGAAAAATGCCACATAGAGAGTTCAAAAGTATACAAAAATGAATCAAAAAGTCCCCAAAATAACCGTATAAAATGGATACATCACCAAGTAAGTAATAAAGTGAACTAGAAACACACAAGACTTGGTTACGCAGTTTGGTGAAATTCACCAACATCTGTGGGGCCTGACCCAGTTCAAAATGAATCCACTAATCAGAAAGATACAATACAAATTTTACCAAAGAATTATACTTTTCTTCTAATTATCACATGTGAATTCTGCAAGCTCCCCTTGCTATCGATCCGTCTTGATCAGACTCCCTCTAACCTCGAAACTTATCGACACTAGATTTCCCCCTCCCAAGGAATTAAGGTATACGATTATGAAATTGATCACAGATTTTGATCTTGTTGGAACACATACATAAAGCTCTTGGCTACTTCTCTAAGTATTGGAAACCTGAATGCAGGTTTTTTTTCAATTAACTCCGTAAGTAACTCAGTCAAAATGTCTTCTATTTAAACCCCTCGCACGCAATGAGATTTTGTGTGAATATAATTCATTTTTCTCATAATATTCTGATTACAATCAAATCTCTCGCAGATAGGAATCATCAAATCTAATTCATTAAAGACATGAATTAGAATATCTCGTCCATATCCTTTCCAAAATGAATATTCATCAAATCAATTCCAATTTCCATAAACCGAATCCAATCTCATAAATATAAGAATTGATATATTATGAAACTAAACCCATGGAAAAATATATTTAACCTCGAAATTCCTTATTCCATCGATCATTCCTTCTTTGATGTTTCAACACAAACTATTCCATGTTTGCATAATTTCCCAAAATTGGAAATTAATTAAATAAATCTGGACTTTACAATCTCCCCCTTTGGCATTTTTTGGACTCAGCAACCTTTTAGACCTGCAAACCAAAAACTCTGCAAATAGAAAAATCATGATTAAGGTCTATATGGATGTTGGAACATGAGCTGAAACAAATTTCCACCCACTAAATTCCAAGCATCAAAAACAAGAAAAACACTTTAACATCCATTTTGAAACATAAGACTGATAAACAATACTTCTATCATCCAAAATACCTATGAACCATGTTGGAACATTATTTCCAGAAATATGAGAATTCCATAAAATATCTAACAAGAAATCCACAAAACCATAAATCTAAGAAATCCAAAGTACTCCTCTTGGGGCCATAAAACATGCCAAAGTCTGAATCACTCAAAACATCATAAAATCCAAAAAAACTAAACTTCATTAGAAGCACCCAACCATTTCAACTCTGCCTCAAGTGCTGTAATCTGAACTATGAGTGCAGTAACCAGACCATTAATTAAAAGATTTTTAACTTCCTTTACTTTCTTTGCTGTTGCAGTGGATAGTCTAGCCTCTAAGGGTGTCTATGGGATATCATTAATCTTCCTTGTAGATAAAGTCCTCACATTGGCCTTAATTAGATTAGTAACCATAAAAACATCATTATCCTTAGCCTTCACTTTTTCTTCTTTGGCCAATGCAGAGATAATACAGGAATGCAGCAAAGCATTTTCACCCCTGAAAGAGACAACTTAAAATACAACATTCTCTTGAATGGTACGACCAAGATTCAGAGGGTTCTTTGTTCCAATGCAATAAAAAAATTCCATCTCTCTGGTTAGAGCAGTACTATTTGAAGATGGAATTCAACAGTTAATAACAATCTGAAATAAACTGAAGTACCTACTGATAAGGCCAGATGTTGCAGCATTGTCGTGAGCTGAGCACTGAGATTAAAAAACCCCCGTTATCTCACACAGAATTTCATCACAGGTCACCTCAAAATAATCAGCATAGACAGTTTCAAACTCTGGTGTTGTCAGACCAAGAATATTGTTGATAATTTCACCATATAATCTAATTATCTTTCCACAAACAAAAACCCTCCATGCCATTTTGACTCATCCAAATTCCCTGCAATGACATTTGCATGGAACTCATGCACCAAATTCAAATTGTATTCCTTGTAACAGATGGCTGCAGCAGTGAAACTAAGATAATCAAGAATGGATGTGAAGCCACTTTCTTGATAAGATTCAAGATCAATCGGCCTCTCTGCAATGATTCTTATTTTGCTAATCACCTCCCAACTTTCCTTGCAGTCTTCATAAAAAAAATTGAGTCTTGGGAATCCTTGACAGAGGCTGAAGGTCTTGAATTCTTACCATCCTCCTCCTTGACTCTCTCCTTCTTCTCAGATTGAGAAAATTCTGTAACTGCCTCATCACACTTCCTCTAGGATCTCTTTGGAAGAGTTTGGAAAAACTCATCCAGTACCCTATCACAGGTATATACCAAATTTTTAAAAGGGACTTCTTGTGCTAGAACGTAAGGTTTAGCTTCTGCTTCAGGTTCAGTATGTCCGTGTGTTGGGAAATTTTCAACCACAACCTCTCCATCTGCATCAAAATCTCCAGGGCTTGATGTTTGAACATCACCAAGGACTGTTCCTCCATCTCCAATTCATCTCCCCCTATCTCCATATCAGGGGGTTAAAATAGGAACTTCCTCCTCTTCATTCTGCTGATCCTCTTATGGTGTTGGAACATGATCAGTTCCACCTCCAAGATTATAATTTTCTTCAAAACTATCCATTGCACCAACCACCTCTGATTCATCAATTTCTATTTTGGCAGCCTCTTCTCCTACATTTTCAGTTTTTGTTGGAACATCACCAACATCTCTGGCTTTCAACTCTTTATCATCAGAAATAATTTCAATAACAGTAGAGGGTATGTTTATAAGCCTCTCCAAATTCTTGGAAACTTTTGGATCAAACAACTACACTGCCTTGTAGTCAGAGGATCTTAAGATGCCAAATCTATCCGACCAATTATTTATCCTTCTCAGTCTAAGCCTTCTTAGTCCAGAAGTCCTAGTGTATACACATAAATACTTTCTTCCCTCATATTTTATGCACACCGGTTCTGTAAGACTAGGGTTCAAGTACTCTATGTATCGAATCCTTCCAATAATACCCTTTAATAAATGATCATACCCATTTATCTTCCCAAAAAATACTTGTAACCCCTTAAATCTACCCTCTTATCATACTTAAGATACTATTCAATACAATGGTATCTGAAGATGAATGATTGAACATTGAATATAAAACACTGACCATTCAAGATAAACGATTTTTCCTTGAAAAACTTAGCTGTGAATGGTGAGGAAGGAGCACTTCCTGGTTGAACTGAAGAAACTACTTCAACTCCTGGTTCCAGCATGCCATTAATGATTTCTGACATTGAACTCTCTGTGAGGTTTATCTTATTCTTGGTTTCATCGAACAACTACTTGAATTGCTTGCTCTTCTCCATGTTAAACGTAGATGCCAGGGTTTGATTGACACATGATCTCTTGAGCTTTGAGATTCCTAACTTGTTACATCCTCTTCTTGTTAGGATTTATTGCGAAGAATCTGAGCACATTCTCCAAAAAATAAAGAAAAATGGCAAGAAAATCGGCAGAGTGGTTTTGGGAAAGATAAAAATTTGGAAAATTTATTTTCTTTTATCTCAATAACCGCACCACCTTTTCTCTTTCCATGGTAAAAATTACCTCTTTTAAACATCCAGCCGTCAAATCATATCTCCCCAACTCATTAAGTTTCCATATTCCAACATGCACGCACAACTTCCATCTTTTTGTTCTTTTTTCTGCTTTGTAATTTTTTTTGGTGTTTTCCTAAATTTCTATGCACAAAATAAAAGAAAGAAATACTAAAGCTAAATTAAAAGCTTCAGGAAATACCTCAAATGTGATTTACACCTAAGTGTTTTTTGAGGAGCTCAAAAGTTGTAGAATCCAATGGTTTAGTAAAAATATCTGCAAACTGCTCCGATGTTGGAACCTAAGCAACCACCACTTACTTCCTTTCAATAATATCTCCAATAAAATGGTGCATCATATCAATGTACTTTGTTCGAGAGTGCCGAACTAGATTCTTTGATGTATCAATAGCATTTTTATTGTCACATAATATCTTCAGAGGCCCTTGTTGAATTCCATAATCATTCAGCATTTGCTTCATCCATAATAATTATACGCAAAAACTTCCGACAACAACATATTCAGGTTCAGCAAACGATAGGGAGATCAAATTATGTTTCTTACTATACCAAGATGTCAAATTTGTAACAATAAAATAACAACCACCAGTGGTACTGTTACGATCATCTGCTTTATCAGGACAAATAGAATAACTATAGCCATTAATATTAGAGTCTTAATTTTTAGAATCCCATATTCCGTACTCAAAAGCCCCACTAATATATTGAATATTCTTTTGATTGCAGTTAAGTGTGATTCCTTAGTATCAGTCTGAAATCTTGCACAAACCCCTACACTGAAACATATGTCTAGTCGACTGACTATAAGATAAAGAAGACTCCCAATCATACTCCTATATAGTTTTTGATCAACTACAACACCTTTCCTATCATTTACCAATTTTTCTGTAGCCCCCATTGAATTTCGTACTAATCAGGCCAAATATTTTCACTGAAGTCAAGGCATACTTACTCTAATCTATGAACAAGCAATTCTTTTCTTGCTTCACCTGACGTCCCAGAAAATAGGTGAGTTTTCCAACCATGTTCATCCCAAATTCATCCTGCATTTGAGTGATAAAATCATGTACCATAGATGGTGAAGTAGAGCCAAATACAATATCATCCACATAAATCTGAGCAATCAAAATTTTTGATGACCTGTTCAGCACAAATAAAGTGCGATCTACTACCCCTCGACAATAACCTTTCTTAATGATAGAGTTAGCAAGTCACTCATACCATACCCTTGGAGTTTTTTAAGGCCATATAGTGCCTTCTCGAGTCGATAAACATGTTGTGGATAGTGAGGCTTCTCAAATTATTTTGTTTGTTCGACATACACTTCTTCATTAAGCACACCATTCAGAAAGAAACTTTTGACGTCTACCTGGTACACTGTAAAATCCATAGTGCAAGCAATATCACTACAAGAAAATTGACCTTTTGCGACATATATACATGCGACCAATGTGTAATGTCATATATTCACCACACTTGTGGAAAAGTGTCGTTCACTGCCGATATATTTACGTCATTTTATTGCTATGTCACCTTTCTTGTCACACATATGCTGCATATTATTTATTGTTGTAATAGTACGACATATTATTTGCGGTACTTTACTAAAATGTCACAATTAGATGACACATATATGAATTTGTTGCTAATTTATGGCACAATTATATCATTTCTTTGACATGTTATATGTTTTGTGACATATATGCGACATTTTTTTATAATGTCTCAAATTTACGACAAATTATTTACGTCACTTTAGTAAAATGTCTTGATTAGACAATACAATTAAAATTTTCCAGCAAATTTGTGGCACAATTATGTCATTTAGTGGTTGTGTGTCCTTTCTCGATACATACATTGCAACATTTTACGTAATGTTCCAATAATTATGACAAATCATTACAACACTTTACAAATATATCTTCAAGAGACAAAAAAATATAAATGTGCTACATATTTGTGGTAGAATTGCGCTATATCACTAAATTGTCAAGACATTGCGACATTATTTCTGATATGTATGAATTATAATTAACAAGTTTGTTTTACAACCACTTTGTTAAATCCCTTATTTTAGATAAATTAATTTCTCAATCACATGTTATTATTAATATGCATTTTCATATAAAATAATTTAATTTATCATATTACTATTTAAAATTAAATATAATTTAACATTGAAGATTATTTCATTTAATGGCGTAATAAGATTTGAAATGGATTAGTAATAGTGTACACTTATTATAATTCCTATTTAGAATGTGAAATGATCTGATCCAACCATCTAAACTATCACATCTCTTTAATTTTACCATGAACAAAATTAATAAGAATTAAGCGCGAATGACATTCATACACTCCCTTTAAAGCCTGTTTTTATGAATGAGTATAATAGCATTGAAATGTACCCCTCTTCAATGACCCATCAAAATTGAGAACTCGAGAAATTTCAATGAATTCCTCTTAAAAATGATCAAAATTAAAAAGAACAAAACAAAGTAAAATTCACCGAAATTAGAAAACTCAACGATTTCCGAAAACCCATTGCGACGATTCCTCTTCATAAACCAGTCAAAACTATGAACAATATTACAGCAAATTCCTCTTCAAAAACTCATCAAAACTAAGAACACAACACAGGTCGTTAAAATATTGCTCAAAGAAAATTGTAATTATGGTAGGTTGGAAAGGAGTTCAAAACCAAAGTAACTTGTTTCTAATGATAATTGGACTAAAGCTGGATGTGACTTTTGCGGAGGATTAGTTTGCAGTTGATGTGTACGTTTTTTGTTGTTGTGGTATTTCAAATGCTGGGGGACAAAACCTTATGGAATTATTTTCATTTTTAAATGAAAATTTAAAGAAGTGTAGAATTATATATAGATAATAGGAAAATTATATCTTATCCCAAGGATAAGATAAGATTGGTATCCCTAGAGATATAATATAATTAACGAAATCCATCCCAATTTTATGAAAGAACTAAATCCTAAAATAGTGAGTGTTGATTAATTAGACTACATAATTAATTAGTGGACATAAGGTTCTTATTGTATCTCCCGAATACCATATAAAACGTTATGTTATTATTCTCAAGTTCTGTTGGTTCATATCCCAAACCATAAGAGTTTAAAGGCAATTGAGTGTCTTCAACTTTCCATTATATATTTATTCATTTTACTATAAATATTTGGGAGATTTATTTTTAATATTATTTATTTTTATTATACGAAAACAACTCAACATGGACAACTCTTCATTATTCTATAATTTTCTTCCAAACTATCTTCCTTGAATTTTTTTCATCTTTAGTATAAATGTATTTTATTAAATAATATAAAAATAAAAATATGAATTAATTAAGTAAATAAAATAATAAAGTATTTACTTATGTACATTTATTTATAAGTATAAAATAAAATAAAAATGGAATGCATAAAAATATACTTTTAAATAACAATTATATAGAATTAAATATTATGTAATATAATTCTTCCTTTGATGTAAGAATATTTGGCTAAATAAATTGATGACTCTTTGTTAATCATACATATTATTTGATTATAAAATTGAAACAAAAATGTCACCGTAATCATACCTATAATTTGACGATTTATTTTGGAGATGGTCTCTTATGAGAAAGTCTAAATTTTATGCAATGAACCTTTCTAAAAAAATCAACATAAAATTTTATTTTTTCCCTTCAATTCTTACCTATTTTTGTTTATATCTTTCCCATTCTTCATATTTCCATATTTTCATAATATCTGCATAAAATTATGCATAAAACAAAACTTTATCAATATTATTTAGTCAATTATAGTTTTATTAAATAAAGTTGAATTTATTTTGTACATTTATAAACTATTTAGACCTTTAAAAATATAAATAATTCTTATTCGTATAAAGGAAACTATTCACAATGCATATCTAGGTAATTCTCCATATATATCAGACAAAAAAATATTAAGTTCAAGGTAGGATTTTCGTCTTTATAAATATATTTTTACTAATTATATAAAAATAAAAATTCGAACAAAGTATTTACAGTTTTAAAGTATATACTAATTTAATTATATTAATAAATATAAGATAAACTAAAAATATAATACATAAAAAAGTTATTTTTAAATAGAATTTATACAATTGAACATAAAATAATATAATTATTTCTTTGATGTAAGAATACGTGGTTCTGCCAAACCCCTGCATAACAGGTGGTGTTTTTTAAAATAATAATAATAATAATAATTTGTTGGCTTAGGTCTTGTCTAGTTGGGTTTATTTGGTATTGAAATTATTTTATTAGAGGTGAATTTTGTTTATTGGTGCTGGATTTAATTTATTAGTGCTAAATTTAATTTATTGTTGTCAAATTAAATTTATTGGTAGTTTATTTTTTAAAAAAATGAAAAGAATAACTCGCAAAATGATATTGTATTCGTAATATTTTTACTTTTGAACTTATTATTTAACTAGTGACTACCTAAAACCCAAATAAATATTATTAATTAATATTTTATTTCAGTGCTGAGTTTATTGGTGTTGAATTTAGTTTATTTGTAATGAATTTAGTTTATTGATGCTGAATTTAGTTTACACAAAGTCTTGTTTTAGGCAGGCTAAACTTTAAGCATTGTCTATTATGTAATTAGTATAAATCTTAATTTTGGGGAGTTTTTCTTTGAATATACTAATAAATCTAGAGACCTAATGTGCAATTATTAAAATATATAAATATTAAAGGTTTTAAGAGTTTTCCATTTCCCGTTCATCTTCCTCACCGAGCTCAACCAGCTCTGGTCTCGAAAATTTCCGCGCAACCACATCTGTTCTAGGAAACACTACTCAACCATCCCTGCTTCGATCGGAATCCGCTGGTCCACCGCGTTTACATCTGCGCTCGTTGATTTTCACACAGACACACACTAAGATTCGATTTTCGATAAAAAATTGTCAATTTCCACAGCGAATTCATCTCCGATGAGCTCGTCGATCGCTCTTCGATTTTGTGCCCTAGATCACCGGAGTGCTTTGAAAATCGCGGAGATTCTCCAGTGTTGTCTCAGATTTACTATCGTTAACACGACGCACGCCTCTTCTGTCGGCGCGTGAACTCTGCTACGCCTGAAAAGCTCAGCTCCAGAGATAAACGTCTTCTTCTCTTTATAGACCTACATGTTCAAGTACGACTCTGTTAAGGGACAATGGAAGCACTTTGACCTTAAGATCAAGGATGACAAAACTCTCCTCTTTGGAGAGAAGTCCGTCAAGGTCTTCGGATGCAGGTGCAGATTGGTTTTAATTAGCTATTGTGTTTTTTCTAGTACTTTAATTAGAGATAGATGTTGAACTGAGGTTTGGTGGATGATTAGAAACCCTGAGGATATTGGGGTGAGGTTAGAGCTGACTTCGTTGTCGAGCCAACCAGAGTCTTCACCGACAATGACAAGGCTGCTGCTCACTTGAAGGTTTGAATTCATACTGCTTGATCTGTTTTTATGTGCATATTTGAGGTATGAGTATATTTTGGATTTTAGATAGGTTTATTTGTTTGGATTTTGTTGAGATTATGAAATTTTAGATCATCTAGTATTTGCTGGAACTGTGAATGTCTTTAACTGTTGGAGATTTTAGGTTTGAATTTTTAGCTGCTTCATCTGTTTTGTGTACGTCATAGCTTAAGTAAATGTTGTAACTGAGATTGATTATGAAATTGTAGAACATATAGTGGACTGCGATAGGTGTTAATTGTTGGATTTAGCTGGTTTTGTTTGAAAACTTGCTGAAATTAGGGTGCTTAAATTCTGATGTGAGGATGCTAGTGTTATGAGCTGTTGAGTTTTCATCAAATGTATATTTGATAACAGGGAGGTGCCAAGAAGGTTGTTATCTCTGCTCCCGGTAAGGATGTTCCCATGTTTTTTGTTGGTGTGAATGAGCACGAGTACAAGTCCTAGTTAAACATCGTCTCCAACGCCAGTTGCACCACCAACTGTCTTGCTCCCTTGGCCAAGGTTATCAACAATAGGTTTTATGTTTCTTGACCGTGTCTATTGGCACTAAGGCTTCTTCGGTTCAGTGGTTAGGACTTTGAATGTTCTTGCTTAAGGTCTGGAGTTCGAAACTTCTTTCTAGATGTTTTATTTTGAAGAATTTATGTTCTTGAGATACATGTTGAGATTTAATTTTTTTTTACTGAGTTTACGATCAGCAACGGATTTTTGGTCCAGTGGTTAGCACTCTTGCTCTTGAGGTTGAAGTCTTGAGTTCGAATATTTGTGTGACCTTTATTTTGAAGATTTTATGTTATTGATGTATATGCCGACATTTAACATTATTTGACTAAGTGTATGTTCAAAAGAGTCTTTGCTATAGTGGTTATTGCTCTATGCTTTGAGATTAGTGACATGGGTTAAAATCTCACCATGTTCTTTTTTTTGAAGAATTTTTATTTTTGAGGTACTGTAACTTTTTGCTAATGTTTGTAGTTTTTTTCTCTTTTATGTTCATGTTTTTCAATAATCGTGTGAAGTTTAATTGATATGAGTTGACGTTTTGTCCTTTTTTGATTGATATCGATTGATATTTGCAGTTTTTAAAAATTTTTCATATTGATATTTTTCATTTCCCGACCGAGGTTTTGGTAATAGGAGTTGATATTTGTAGTTTTATTTTTTCTGATGCTGATGTTTTTCATTTTTCGAATGATGTTCAGGTATTAGGAGTTGATGTTTGTAACTTTTTGGTGATATGGGTTGATATTTGTATTTAAATTTTTTTATTGTTAACGTTTTATGATTTTTGAGTGAATAATTTATACTCTTGAGGTACCGTAGTTATTTTTGTTGATGTTTTTATTTTTTCCTTATTTTGATATTTTTCATTTTCTAGATGAGTTTTAGTTAATATGAGGCAATTTTTTGTAGTTTTTTTGGTAATATGGGTTGATATTTTTTGCTTTTCCCCCCTCTCATATTGATGTTTTTCATTTTTTGTGAGTTTTATATGATACGAGTCGATTTTTGTAGTTTTAGGTGACATAAGTTGATTTTTAGTAGTGTTTTTTTTCTTATATTGACGTTTTTTATTTTCTGGGTGAAGTTTATGTGATAGGATTTGATTTTTTTGTTTTTGGTTGATATTAGTTGATATATTTAATTTCTATTAAAAAAAATTGACATTTGAAGATTTTGTTGATGTTTTTATGATTTTTAGTTGATGTTTTATTGTATTCAATTATTTTTTATTTTTATTTGATTTTTAATACATTTTAGATTGACATTAGTTTATTTTCGTAATTTCTATTAAACAATTGATAATTTAAGATTTGTTAATATTTTTATGATTTTTAGTTGATGTTTTGTTAGTTGAACTTGACGTTTTTTCAAATTTTTTGTCGATTTTTATTTATTTTTAATATATTTTTTCTGTTTTATTTTTTAGATATATATTTTGCTCCAAATATTTAGTTGGTTTTTTTAATTTTTCATTGATATTCTGATTTTTTTTGCGGATGCTTATGATTTTCAATTCGATGATTATATTACTTTTTTTTGCATTCTAAAATATTTTATAATGTTTTATTGAATTTTTTTATTCTTTTTTGTAGATGACGGGAAATTGATGGAAAACATAGGACCAAAAACCCTTGAAAAAATATTAGTAATAGGTCCCTGTAAAGTTATAGAAATTGGTCCCTGTAAAATTATTAGAGATAGGTCAATGGAGTTAGAATATAGCTAGAATTGCATAGATGCCCCTTCCTAAAGTTTAGTCTGCCTCACAGGAGACCATCTCTTTAGTTTATTAGTGTTGAATTTAGTTTATTGATATTTAAATATGTTGAAATTAAACATAACTGGCCATAAAATTTAAACAACAATGTCAATATAATCATACATATAATCAAATTGATTTATTATTTAGTTTATTGTTGTTTGATTAAATAAACCCGAATTCATTGTACATTTATGTTGACTGTTTTGATCCTTAACAATATAAATTTATTTCTATAAAGGCAACTATGCACAAAACATAGTTGGGTATTATTTCATATATGAATCAAATCGATGGATATAGGAACAAGAATTTGGAATTCTCTCTATTAATATATACTATATACTATAATAATAACTTATTGGTTGAGTGACACTCCCACATTTAACCACACTACCTTCACAAAGTTTTAACAAGTGGCAATTTCAAATCTTGCCATATCAATTTTAAAAAATTAATTGAAAATACAATATTCTTTAAAGGTAATCTGTAATTTAATGTAGATCTCTTTCCCAAGAATTTCAATGCTCTTTATAATTTAATGCCTTTTAATTTATGATTAATTAATATTACCCATTTATGAAGATGCACATTCTTGTCAAATGTATTGTTTTGTATTCTCAATCTACATTTGTTATGGAAATTCTTTCCTAATACTTATTTTTATAATGTTTATTTTAAAATTTTGTACAGTTTCCTTTTTAGTTTATCTTTTTAAGACTATCAAACTTCATTTCATGATAATAAGTGAATTATTTTCACCTACTTAATCCATTTTTTCAACTCTCTGCAATCAACTCTGATGGAGATGCCAAGGTGACTACCGAAGACATTCCACGACTTGATCAAACATTCAAGGGTTATGTTCGGGTTCCTCTAAGTGGCATGGCTGGACCGATGACAAGGTCAAGAACAAAGCTTAGGGATGCAACATTGAATGCTTTGATGGATCACTTTCATGATGAAGAATTCAAGAACAAGTCGGCTAGGGCTTGGATTAATTATTCCACCTTGTCGATTAATTGAAGACGCCGTGAAGAACACTATACTCTATTTTCCACTGGTTTTTTAATGAGGTAGTGTGATCACTGTAAACTATTGTAACATTATATTATTTCAGTCTAATAACTCGGCCATGTGGGTTTCTGAAGAGTTAATATTTTTGACCCAGTCCAATTAGGGTTTTCGAAAATATGTAATTTTATTCTGTTTAGAATTAGATTTGGTAAGATTAGATAAGGCAAGGTAATATTCTTCAAGTCTATTTCTTGAAGAGGATGGCTGAATTAGGGTTTAAAATAGGTATTTTAGTTAGATATGGTTATACATTCTTAAAACTTCCATAAGTCGATTCAGTTTCCAATTATTTTTCATTTTTAATTTGATTTTTAATATATTTTAGATTGATATAAGTTTATTTTAGTAATTTATATTAAAAAATGATAATTTAAGATTTGTTGATTTTTTAATAATTTTTAGTTGATGTTTTGTTAGTTGTAGTTGACGTTTTTTCAATTTTTTGTCGATTTTTATTTAGTCTTAATATATTTTTTCTGTTTTATTTTATATATATATTTTACTCCAATTTTTTAGTTGGTTTTTAAAAAATTTCGTTGATATTCTGATATTTTTTGCTGATGCTTATGATTTTCAATTCGATGATTATATTAATTTTTTACATTATAAAATATTATATAATATTATATTGATTTTTTGATTATTTTTTGCAGATGACGGGAAATTGATGGAAAAAATAGGACCAAAAAACCCTTGAAAAAATATTAGTGATAGGTCCCTGTAAAGTTATTAGAAATTGGTCCCTGTAAAATTATTAGAGGTAGGTGTATGGAGCTAGAATATAGCTAGAATTGCATAGATGCCCCTTCCTAAAGTTTTGTCTGCCTCACAGGAGACAATCTCTTTAGTTTATTAGTGTTGAATTTAGTTTATTGATGTTTAAATATGTTGAAATTAAACATAACTGGCCATAAAATTTAAACAACAATGTCAATATAATCATACATATAATCAA
>JAULKM010159067.1:0-33007 GCA_032355605.1 Rubia tinctorum
CCAACACACCATGGTAGCATTAATTCCAGGTCATTCAACCGCATCAGGATGATTGTCTGGAGGTTTAGTAATGGTTCCATCAATGAAACCATTCTTCTTCATAGAAAGTATAGCACTGTAGATAGCATTAGACCATTCCAGGTAATTCTCCTCTCCTTTAAGTATGACGGGACAGATTGAAAAACCCGGGCCATCGAAAGTACTGAGGAAGTAAGGGTCATGTATAGAATGACCGGAAAGAACAGAACCCCCAGTGCCAGATTGCAATTGCAACTGTTTGAGTAAAACTGCAATAACATCGCTTGCATTGAGGTTTTGTAATTTATTAGCCCCGGTTTCAGCAGCGATACGGGCATGTTCAGTAGCATCGGAACCAGAACTAGAAGCAGACATTGTTGTGGATCAGCAACGAAAGTAGATCGGGATACAGAGAGTAGGACCGCGGCGGCGCGTAACAAGAGGACGGCAGTGCGTGGTACGAAGTAGGCACGTGGAGGGCGACGCGCAGACAGTAGAAGTGGCAGAGCACAGTCGGACGATCATGGTACCTAGAGTAGTGGGCAGTGATCGATACGGAAAGATATTTGAGCAGCGGCGGTGACAATCGGCGTCATATGGAAGCGACGCGTGGCTGGAGTAGGCGGCGGCGACTCGCAGATCGAATTGGAGCAGCGGCAGACGGTTTCCGTTACTGGAGACAGCTATGGCAAACGTCAGATGGCGGTATCATTGGAGGCAGCCGATGGTGGATGATGGAGCATGTAGAGCACGCGCGGTGGTTGATTTGCAGTGGTGACTCCGACAAAATATGCAGTGGAAAAATTCTTATGTTTTTAAGATTTTAGGCTCTGATACCATGAAGAATATTTTCGGGGTAATAATTGTGTGTTTGTATCCATGCTCTGGGGTACATTATATACTTGTACAAAAGACCTATACCAGACTATAAAAGGAATTCTAATCTAATTACAATTACAAGTAATATTACTATTCCTTAATACACATCTTTACCTGGATTGATGTTGTTTAAAAGATCCTCCTTAGGATTCCAGGAAATTAAAGAAGTGCGCGTTGAATAAAATCTTTAAGAAGAGCTTGAATGTCCTAGTTTTAGACACTTTGAGCAATACTCTGGGACTCCCTCATATTTTAAATACTGCCAAAAGCCAGTATCTTTGAAACTCAGCCAAATTCATTTCTTTAATGGTAGTGTTATATCAACTTCTGCACATACTTTAAACACATGAGGATGAGTTCGATTCAGCGTTACCTTATCTACCTTCACTGCATTACCGATAAGACTTCCGATAGATAGAATGACCCATTCATCAAAACCTTGATCCGGTAATCCGTATAATGCTATCTAGATTGGAACTATTGGAGAATCTGCGTTGAGGTTGAAATTTGACATCCATTTTATAATCCTAATTGAATAAGCCCCAAAACTCCAGACCTCATGCATCCAACAATGGTAATAGTCATCTGGTAACAAAAAGTGAATTAGAACCTGTCGATTATCGAGCAAGTGGCTGTATGTGTGACATTTGAACCCAGTTGTCTGAAACTCAGTTTTTCCAATTGCGGACATCTTTTGGAGTATTTTCCCACTAATGTAACGTTTAAGTAGAAGAATAAGAAAATAAAATTAATATCGAAACCGGTCAGTGAGTTAAATTTTCACTCGAATAGAATATATATATGGTTTAAATGCATTTCGTGGGGTGCACGTAATTTACACATGTGTATAAAAATACATATAAAAAGAATATATATAACATCAATGAATATATCATAAATTTTAATATTTTTATTAGAAAAATTATGTTCTTGATGAAATTTCTCAAGTTATGCTCTTGGAATAGATTTCTTCGATGTAATGACAACGAGTTATGATAATCTATGCAGATTACGTGATAGAAAAGCTCCCAAGAAATCCTTTCTTAAGGTATCAATAAGGAAATGTTTTTGATTGGTGAAAATTAATGAGTTTAAAAATGTAATATGGCCTTGGGATGTTACGATAAAATTTTCCCAACTAGAGTAACAATTATGAATCATTTACTGATACTCTTCCTTTTCATGCAATTAACGGAATAAATCATTTTGATCATTTTATTATAAATAGAGACAAGTTAATGAATTGACCCAAGAAAAATACAAAATATATGTACATACACAATGAATGCATGTTATTTGTGAGTGGGGGAAGAAGAAAAATATATAACCATTGAAATAGATCAGTTCATTAAATCCTCAATCCAATAAAATAAATATATGGTTGAAATGCATGTCCACTAGTGAAGAACCCTTGATTAAAGACATTCAATCAAAGGAGGTTCATAAGGAATCGCCTTGGATTAGGACCTGAGCGAGGTTTCGAATTCGGAACTCCCTCCTAAGTCATTTGGGTTGGCAGTGGGTCAGGTTTTGATGGAGGCCGCCCTGCATCCGCCCCAATGAGGCGAGTATGGATGTAGTTTTCGTGGGGGTGAGGCGAGTATGTGTATGGAAATTGATACCCGCAATGGGTAGTGGGTCGGGCATGAATATTAGTTCATACTCGCCCCACTATACCCGCTATGTAAACACTAATTTATTATATAATAAAATATTATATATCCATAATGCACATATTTCACTTATAATATTTTCATGTAAATATTATTGAACTTTGAGTATTAAAATTAGTAATTTAAAAGTAAAATTTAGGTGTTTTTTTTGGAGAAATAAATAGGGTGAGTAAAATGGATTTGAAGTGGATATGAAGACCAAAGTGGGTGATGGGGCGGGGGTGGATTTTAATATTGTACCCACCATGGGTAATGGGGTGGGTATGAGTATGAAATTTTAGGTGGGCATGGATATGGATGTACCATAATCCGTACCCACCCGTCCCATTGCCATCTCTACAAGTCATTCTAGAAATTTTAAAGACTGTTATAATTTGCTTAAATGCGGTTCTTTAAGAACCGCCTTTAATTGGGTGTTTTTATGGACCTCTATATAAAGAAAAAACCCAAGTTTCCATGACTTAGTATTTTTTTTCCAAATCTCTCTTCTAAATCCCCGCCTCTCTCCCTCCCTCTATTTCCCTTCTCCTTCCATTTCACTCCCGCTGGTGCCCCTTACTCAGACGCAACCTCTCTCCCTCCCTCTCACTCTCGCCTCCCTTTCTCCCACTGTCGTTGACATTCCTCACTAAGCCACTGGCCACCACCGGCGGCCCTCACTCAGCCACCCGCCATCGGTGTTCCTCACTCAGCCACCGCTAACCACCACGGGCCCCTCCACCGAAGCCCTCATAACCGTGGCCCCCTATCTGCGGGAGCCCTCACCACCGCTGCCTTCACCGCCTCGTCACACTTACCATTGCGTACCGTGTCCGCTACGTTGCCTCTGCCCATTGTGTTCATTTCTTCTAATAGCTTTCCTCCGCTGCCCATTGTGCCCATTGTACTCGCCATGGGTAATGAGGCGGGTATGAGTATGAATATTTTAGGTGGACATGGATATTGAGGTACCATAATCCGTACCCACCTCGCCCCATTGACATCCTTACAAGTCATTCTAGAAATTTTAAATACAGTTATAATTCGTTTAAAGGCGGTTCTTCAAGAACCGCCTTTAATTGGGTGTCTTTATGGGACTCTATATAAAGAAAAACCCTAGTTTCCATGCCTTACTCTCACTCCCGCCGGTGTCCCTTACTTAGGCGCGGCTTCTCACCCTCCCTCTCACTCTCGCCTCCCTTTCTCTCACTCTCATCGGCGTTCCTCACTAAGCCAACATCCACCACCGACGTCCCTCACTCAGCCACCAGCCGCCGGTGTTCCTCACTCAGCCACTGACCACTACGACCCCCTATCTTCCGGAACCCTCACCACCGTTGCCCCCACTGCCTCGTCGCACTTACCATCACATACCACATCCGTTGCATCACCTCTTCCCGCTGTCTTTATTTCTCCTAACAGTTTCCCTCCGCTGTCTTGGTTTCTCCTAATAGCTTCCACCGCAGCAATCGAGTTTCACAGCTGGGTCTCCTCCGCCGGTTAAGCCCTTGGACACCGCTGTGTTTTAGGATTTTTGGCATTGACGTCCTCTTTTTCTTTGAATTAGTTTCCATATCTGTTGTCGTTGGTTGTTTCTCATAGTGTATATTTTTTTTGTTGTTGTACTGTTTTAATTTTCCTGATCTTGGATTGATTTGCAGCCAGAAACTAATTAGTTTTCAAAAGTTTTTTTGGACCTCAGCCTCAATAGAAATCGGTTTCTGAAACGCCTTTGATCGAATCGATCAAAGGCAGGACCAGAGAAGGCACTTAAAAAGTTCCTTCTCTAGTACGATATAACCTCCTTCAATTAAGACTTCTTCCACTAGTGGTCATCCTGTGCATGAAATTTGAACGAATGAATAAAAAAATTTTAAAATTAATCTGGACGACCGGCCAATTTGACTATTTACACTACGATGTGACCGTGGCGTGCAATGTACGACATTTGTCTAATTTAAAAAAACTTTGTAAACTAATACTTATATAATGTGAATATTTATTTTTAACTTCTATTGTTATAAAAAGAGGTAACTTAATATCAAGCACTTTTAACACTGAAAAATCACTTATAAACTAATTTACCAAACAGTAAATGTTCTTTGCTTTGAAACTTCTTATTCTCACTTTTCAGCAGAAGCTAGTTTTATTTATAAGCCCAGCCCTATGAAACACGCTCATCATCCCTGGGTGTTGTTTTGTAGGTAAGTTGAAGATTGATGAAAATGGCTTTTGCTTTAAAAATTGAAGAATCTAGGAGAAACAGATTGAAGAAGATGGAGAAACAAAATTGTCATCGATTTGATAATCAACTAAAAATATAAAATGCCTCCCCATTTGTTGAGAAAAATTACTAAAAAAGTGTTTAAATATATATATTTCTTGGTATATTCCTTTCTTTTTTGTAATATTTGCTAAGATTTTTTTTATTGAATGTAATTTTTATAAATTGCTGTTTAGGGTTTTTCATTAAATTTTTTCATGATTCCGGAAGATGAGGAGGCAATATTAGCACCCCTTGGCACACATCACATACAAAGTGGATCCCTATGTAAGTATCCATCCCCTGGCATATGTGTTATGTATAAAGAGAGGAATACGAATGGTAAATTAACATAGAAATAGACCAGTGCATTAAATATTAAATCGAATAAAATAAATATATTGTTTAAATGCATTTCCTGTTGTGCATGAAATCCGCAAGAGTAAATAAAAATCAATCTGCACGATCGATCAATTTGAATAAATAATTATAGTTGTCTTATTCTAAATAGAGATAACTTGAATAAATTGACACGAGAAAAAAACAAAATATATGCATGTTATGTTTGGGTATATGAATAAAAAAAATTATCATCGAAATAGATCAGTGCTAAAATCTTCCATCAAATAAAAATAAATATATGGCTAAAATGCATATCGTGCAACAGATAATTCGGAACATAGATAGTCTTTGTTCATAACATAAGAAAGGACTAGTACCAAGGATACCAACAAAAACACATAAGAAAATGGAAACCGGGCTACAGAACCAGCCACTCTATCACCTTTAACAAAGAAACGCAGTTGCGCTTTCAAAATCCCGCTCCACGCCTTTTATGTGTTCCTTCATCTCTTCCATTTTCTATCGCAACGAATCAATTTCAACATCATTTCCTTCCTTTATTGACTTGGCCTCCGACAACTTCTCTTGAATTGCTTTCATCTGCTGCTTCATCTCATCCATCTCTTCATCAATTTTTGCACTCTCAAAATAGATTCTTTGTTTGTTGTCAAAGAGTTCGATCTAGGGGTTTTTTTTATATCTGAGGGCACTTTATGGTACCTAGATTATATTGGTGTCTTCCTAAAGATGAACAAGCATTGGCACCCTATGGCACATGGTGCGTTCAAAATTGAATCCCTAAGTTTCCACCCCCTCGCACATATGTAATGTTTAAGTAGAAGAGTAAGAAAAGTAAATTAATATAGAAACATATTAGTGCATTTAATTTTCAATTAAATAAAATAAATATGGTTTAAATGCATGTCGTGCGGTGCACGGAATTCACACATGTTTGAATCCGCACATCTATCTAACATAATCTCATGTTTGAGATTAATACACTAAAAATAAATTTTGTTAATGCGTGAGATTATGTCAGGTGGATGTTTGAGATTTGGCGTTAAAATAGGTGTACAGATAAGAGTGTTAATAGAACACTTCCCATATATAAAGAATATAAATAATATCAATGAATACATCATAAATTTTATTAGGTTTATTAGAAAATTTATGTTCTTGATGAAACTTCTCACGTAAAATTCATGAAATAGAGTTTTTTTTGATGTAATGAGAAAGGGTTACGATAATCGATGCATATTATTTGGAAGAAAAACTTCCTTGAAATTCACTTTTAAGGCATCAATAGGGAAACCTTTTTGGTTGGTGAAAATTAATGAGTTTAAAAATGTAATATGGCCTCAGGATGCGGCGAGATATTTTCCCCCAACTAGAGTAACAATTATAAAACATTCACTGATGCTCTTCCTTCTTATGCAATTACCAGAATAAATCATTTTGGTTCTTTAATTATAAATAGAGATAACTTAATGATTTGACCCAAGAAAACCACAATATATATGTATATACACAATGAATGTGTGTTATGTGTGAGTTAAGGAATAAGAAAATATATTAACATCGAAATAGATCAACGAAATAAATCTTCAATCCAATAAAATAAATATATGGTTTAAATGCATTTCATCTTGTGCATATAGTTCGCACGGATGAAGAAAAACATATATAAAGATAAATTTGCGCGAACTGTCAATTTGACTATTTTCACTACCACTCGACCATGTCATGCAATGTACAACATTTGTCCGATTGAGAAAAATATTGTAAATTGACACTTATATAATATGAATATTTAATTCTAAGTTCTATTATTATAAGATGATATAACTTAATATCAACTCCATTTAACACTAAAAAACACTTATAAACTAATTTACCAAAGATTAAATGTTCTTTGCTTTTTATCTACTTATTCTCTCAGTTGAGTAGAAGCCTAGGTTTACTCATAAGCCTAGCTATGCGAAACAAACTCATCATCCATGGGTCACTAGTAGAGGCCGCTTGATTAAAGACAACCAACAAAGGCAGTTCCTTCATTTTTTGAGGAACCGCCTTCCTCCACACTTTCCTAGTTCGGAAACTTTGTGATTTGGGTGTATTAAACGAAGGTGGTCCAACCGACTAAGGAGACGGATTTTCAAAAACCGCCTTCTATGCATCACAATAGAAGGCGATTTGTTATTGAACAGCCATTGTTATGGTTCAATAGAAGGCGGTTATACCAAACTCCTTCTAACCAGAGTGGTTACGAATTCGGAAGACTAGCTTGACATTTGTTCTGAACTCAGATCATCTGGGAATGGCTTACTCATACAGTTCCAAAATTGGGTCATGATTTGGATAAGTGTTCCGGACTCGGAAGAGTGACAGGTCGGGTATGAGGGCCCTCATGAAGCTCCTCTGAGTTCGAAACCCAAATGATATTATTTTTTAACCCGGTATTTGTGTTCATATTTTTTGACACCCAATTTTTGGAAAATGAAATTGGCAATTGGGAATCATGAAGTTCTAGGAATGTATAACTTTGGCATTGGCAAAGGTACGAACAATTCAATTACACTTGGTTTAGGACATTGATTTTGGGTTGAAATGGTTTAAAACTTAATATTTAAATAATTGTTGATTTGAATGTTTAAATGTCAATGTTTGTTGCTTAAATGTTAATGTTTTTTGTTCTTCCTTGTTAATGGCGTTGTGAATTACACTCATATATAGGTAATCAATTACTGAACGAGTTGAATTGATTAGTAGGTACTTGAGAAAATCACCCGAGTACTTCCCATTGATTGAATCCTTTCTTGTGATTTCCTTTGCACACACTTCGAAGAATGGTGTTTTTCGAGCCCGCTGCTTGTGTAAGAATTATAGAAATGATGTATATTTGGTGAAGAAGAAATTACGTTAACATCTCATCATGCGTGGGTTTCAAACTAGTTACATTTCTTGGGTGTGGCATGGGGAGGATGAAATAGGTGTGGGGGAAGGGAAAATTCGTAAAGAATAAGATGATCCATTTCTGAATGAGAGATTCGAGGAGATGGTGAAGGATGTTTGTAGATATTTTCATGGTAAATCGGAGGTCCTTAAAGCTTTGCCTAATGATAAGAAGATGCCCTTGTACAACAGTGCCAGACATTCAGTTTTGAGCGCCACTTTGCAATTGATGAATTTGAAAGCGAAATATGGTTGGACTGAAAAAGAGATGACGGAGACTCTTGAATTGATTCATGATTTTCTACCTAAAGGAAATATTTTTTAGGACCGATCATATACCGCTAAAATAATTCTCTGTCCAATGGGATTGGAATTGAAAATCATTCGTACATGTCCCAATGATTATATGTCATACACGGGATAGGAGGATAAAGTCCGGAATATTTTTTAGGTTTGTGGAAAAACTCGTTACAAGTTAAATCATGGTGGAATAGATGTCGGTGTTGAAGCGGAGTTGATTGTGAAGAAAAAGACACTTGCTAAAGTTTTATGGTATCTCCCAATCATTCCCGGCTAAAGAAGTTTTTGATTCCGAAGAAGATGCAAAGTTGTAGCTATGGCACACCGAAAGAGAATGACCAGCGGATGACATCATTAGTCATACGTCGGATGGTGAACAGTGGAAGAAACTTGATACTATGTCTCCCGAGTTCGGTACAGAATCGCGACATTTGAGACTAGGGCGCTCCACTGATAGAATGAATCCATTTGGTGATATGAGTAGCACACATAGCTTGTGGCCTGTTATGATGGTGATTTATAATCTACCATCTTGGTTGACAATGAAAAGGAAGTATGCGTTATTATCTATGATGATCTCGGTTTCTAAGTAATCTAGTAATGACATAGATCTTTACTTGGCTCCGTTAGTAGATGATTTGTTGACCTTGTTCAATATAGGGGTTTGGATGTATGATGGAAGTGCAAAAGAAGATTTCAAATTGTAGGCTTTGTTCTTTTGTACCATAAATGGTTTTCCCGTATATAGGAACTTGTCAGGATACTCGATGAAAGGACACTATGCTTGTTTGGTGTGTGAGAAGGAAACAACCTTTTTCCAGTAGAAACATGTATGTAAAAAATCTTATCTTAGCCACAGGCACTTTCTTCCCGACGGTCACCCATGGAGTGATGTATATTGCGAAGAATATGCGTGACTCTTTGGTGGGGACATTATTGAATACACTCAGTAAAACTAAGGACAGGTTGAAGGCTTGGCATGATGTAATCGAAATGGGAATTAAGAAAGATTTAGGTCCTGTTAGAAATGGAGATAATTGTTATCTAACTCCTGCTTGTTATTCCATGTTAGAGGCAGAGAAGAAGTTTTATTGTGAGACCATTCGTGGTGTCAAGGTGCCAGCTGGTTTTTCTTCAAACATTAGTTCTCATGTTTGTCTCACTGATCTGAAGTTTGTTGGTTTAAAATAACATGACTGTCACGGTTTGATTCAAGAATTGAATGCCATTGTAATTAGGTCGTCTCTAACATCTCATGTTAGACGGTGCATCACTAAGCTTTGATTTTTATTCAAGTCAATTTGTTCGAAATCCACTACCGTTGCCAAGCTTGATTATTTGCAGGCGATGGTAGTTGAAGTTCTGTGTCGGGGGGAGATGTAATTCCCTCTCATTTTTTGATATTATTGTTCATTTGATAGTCCATTTAGTGAGGGAGATAATACTCCGCGGTCCTATATTTTGGAGGTGAATGTACCTGTTGGAGATGTACATGAAGATTTTTAAATACTTTATCAAGAACCAATACCAACCCGATGCAAGTATTGTGCAACGGTACGTTGGAGAGTAAGTTACTGAATTTTGCACATATTATATGAAGGAAGTTGATTATGTTGGCATTCCAAAATCTAGGCATGAAGGGAGGTTGGGCAGACAAGTTGTTAAGCAGGGAAAACAGTTAAACCCCAGTTCAAATGATTTGTGTGCAACTCAAATTTATGTTCTATGCAACCATGAGGATATCATCCCATACATTGAGATCCACATGGAGGCTATTGGGGTCATGCATCCAAAACTCAATGAAGCCTGTGTTCTGCAACAACACACTTCTACTTTCGCTTCATGGCTACGAATTCATGTGGATTTGAAATGGTTGGCGCGCACACTATCGAGGACGATTTTGTCACAGGGAGCTTATAACACAAATGGATTGACATTTGGGACAAAATCTATGGACGAAAAGAGTGTCACAAAACAATGGTGTAATTATCAAGTATGAGGCTTTACATGTTTCGAGTGGTAGCAATGAAAATCCTATGTGCGCCCAAAGTAGCTATTTCGGAACCATTACTGAAATATGGGAACTTGATTATGTGACAATGTGAGTACCCATTTTTAAATGTCAATGGATTGATGTGAACATAGGGCCCAGGAATAAGGATTTGGGGTTCACACTTGTAGATCGTAGCCGACTCGGTTGGATGGATGATCCCTTCATATTGGCTGCACAAGCTCACCAAATGTTTACATCAAAGATCAAATAGAAACTCGGTGGGAGATTGTAGTAGAAGGAAAGATAACATTCATTGAGGAGTATGAATACAAAGAATTCATTAGTTTTGGTCGTCATACTCAAACTGGTTTGGAAGAAATCAACGTTTTGCTTGAGGAAGATGATTTGAGGGTGGGTGGACAACTTTGTCAAACTGACCATGATGAAGGATTCAGGGTCGATGGTGGAGGGAAGGTCACAAAGAGAAGGAAAAAGTGCAAAAAATAGTTAAAGAAAAAAAAAGATGTAGTTGGACGTTGTTCCCGGAGTAAATTCTTATAGTAATTTTGCTAAATTAAAAAAGGCTTGTAGTCCAGACTGACTTTCACACCCGGAAGTACTTCCGTAGGTATAGTTTTATCAATACTTTGAATAACATTCACCTAAATTAGTTAGGGTATTGTTCGATTGGTTTGCCGCCCACCCCCAAAAATCAACATACGTATTTTTCGGAAATGAATGTGTTTTTGGTCCAAAGCGAGATATCATCGCCTCATGGATGGATTCGAAAACCTTTGGAGGTGTGAGCAAGTGAACCAAACTATATCGTCCCTCTAAATATTGTGAGTATATTTTATCAACATTGGAATTCATATTTGAAGTAATAATAAGTATTGTATGCTATTAATGGTTTCAATTTTTCTATGGAGGTACATGTATAACATTGCGTGTCAAAATGCAAATGGTTTGGTGGCCTATTTTTGCCCCATGATGACTCAGGAAATTGGATTCACATTTGAGGAACGGATCGCCTGCATCCGCAAGAGCCTTGGACGGAAAGATAAAAAATTATTCATAGCGCCATACATTGAGCTGTGATGGTTAGATACTCATTTTAATTAACAGACTTAATAGCATCAAATGTTTTTAAAGTTAATTTTCTTGCAGGGACCATGGTAGATTAATTTTTATAGTTCCGGAGAAGCAGTGTGTTTTTTGGATGGAGCCGTTACATTTCCCACTGTCAGAAACGTTCATCAAAATTTTGGGGGCCTGAATCAATGACATTACAGAGTCAAGTAATACGGCTTTGGACGTAGTAGAAATCAAGTTTTGTTATTTTTCGAGTTGTCATTCATTAGTATTCCATATGTTCAAAATTTATGCCTACTTACAATGCTTTTGATTAGTACAAAAAAAAAGCACAAACTTGCTAGTGCTGGTATTACGTAATGCTATACACCGTCGAGTCCATTCAACAAGTGCGAGTGGTCTTGCAGCAAATTTAACCTGGTCGTGCAGTCAACCTGGTCTTGCAGCAGAATTAACAGAAGAATTATCAACAACAGTAACATTATGTTCCAATGGTTCAATAACAGCAGATTTAACAGATATGTTAATAACAACCGCATGATGTTCTACCACAGGTTCATTCACATCAGATTTTTCAATTGAGTTATTAACAGCAACAACATTCCTAGCAGTTCCATCAGATACAATTGTAGAATTAATAATTACAAGGGTTGAAGAAGGAACCTGTCCCTCTGTATTAGAGGGGGAATATGCTTTGCTCATTTCTTGATGTCCTTTTGTCTTATCATCTTTCTTCAAGCATTCTTTTCCCTTACTAGCTGGTATCTGCTGAGTGCTGTCAGATTTATTCTTCAAGATAGAATTTTATAAATTTTATCCTAAGTTGAAACACCAGAATAAAAAGGTTTACCTCTTTTACCTGATATCCTTCCCTGTTCAATTGAAGGGGTTACCTCTTTACCTGGATTGATGCTGTTTAAAAGATCTTCCATAGGATTCCAGGCAATTAAAGAAGTGCGCATTGAATCAAGTATTTAAGAAGAGCTCGAATGTCCTAGTTTTAGACACTTTGAGCAATACTCTGGGACTCCCTAATATTCTAAATACTTACAAAAGCCAGTATCTTTGAAACTCAGCCAAATCCATTCCTTTAATGGTAGTGTTATATCAACATCAACATAGAATTTAAACACATGAGGATGAGTTCGATTTAGCGTTATCTTATCTACCTTCACTGCATTACCGATAAGACTTCTGATAGATATAATGACCCATTCATCAAAAAATTCATTCGCTAATCCGTATCGAAACCGGTCAGTGAGTTAATTTTCATTCGAATAAAATAAATATATGGTTTAAATGCATATCGTGCGGTGCACATATTTTACACATGTGAATAAAAATACATATAAAAAGAATGTATATAACATCATTGAATACATCATAAATTTTAATTGTTTTATTAGAAAAATTATGTTGATGAAACTTCTCAAGTTATGCTCATGAAATGGATTTCTTCGATGTAGTGGAAATGAGTTACGATAATCTATGCAGATTACGAGAAAGAAAAGCTCCCAAGAATTCCACTCTTAAGGTATCAATAAGGAAATGTTTTTGACTGGTGAAAATTAATGACTTTTGATTTAAACACGATGTCCAAGGAGAAAATTTGCAGAAAATGGCTTTTGGTTTAAAATAGGAGAATCTAGGAAAAACAGAAAGAAGAAGATGAAGAAACGGATTTGTCATCGATTTGATAATCAACTAAAAATATAAAATGCCTCCCCATCTGTTGAGAAAGTATACTGGTTTAGAAAAAAGTGTTTACATCTAAGTTTCTTGTTTTATTCTTTTCTTTTTTGTAAGTTTTGCTAAGAATTTTTTTATTGAATTGAATTTTTATGAATTGCTGTTTAGTGTTTTTCATTTAATTTTTTCATGATTAAGGAAGATGAGGAGGCAATATTGGCACCCCTTGGCACACAGTGCATGGAAAGTGGATCTCTATGTAAGCTTCAACCCCCTGACATATATGTTATGTATAAAGAGAGGAATGCGAATGGTAAATTAATATAGAAATAGACTAGTGCATTAAATCATGAATCGAATAAAATCAATGTATGATTTAAATGCATGTTGTACTGTGCATGAAATCCGCAAGACTAAATTAAAATCAACTGCACGATCAATCAATTTGAATAAATAATTTAGTTTTTTTTATTAGAAATAGAGATAACATGAATAAATTGACACAAGAAAAACATTATGTTTGAGTATATGAATGAAAAAAAACTAACATCAAAATAGATCAGTGCTAAAATCTTCCATTGAATAAAAATAAATATATGGCTAAAATTCATATCGTGCTGTGCATGTAATTCGCACGACTGAATACAATTATTTAACGGTCCAATATAGGGGTTAAAATCTACATTATGTAATTGTTAGTTTTACCAGCATTTGTTTTATAGGCTAAACATAACATTTGTAGTTGTTAAGGGTCAATACAGAAATTAGTCTCGAACAAATATAAAAATTGGTACGAGTGAATGATTATTTTGAGAAAATGTAAAGAAGATGGATCAATAAACTCACTTTTTTTTCTTTCTAAAATGAGATGAACTCAACTTAATTAATAAAGTTTAGCAAAGAAATTGCCAAACATCTTGTATCTCCTGTATAATTATTTGGTAAGTATAAAACATAATGAAGTATCAAGTGCACATATGTTGAATTAGACTTTTGAAATGTATTGTCATAATTAATTTTCCAAAATTTATATGCAGTTGCTTTAACAAACTGTCTGACCGGGTTAAGTTACCAGCAACAGAGAATTTGGAACATAGATAGTCTTTGTTCATAACATAAGAAAGGACTAGTACCAATGATACCAACAACAACACAAAAGGAAATGGAAACCGGGCAACCGAACCAGCCACTCCATCACCTTCAACAAAGAAACGCAGCTGCGTTTTCAAAATCCCTCTCCATACCTTTTATGCCTTCCTTCATCTCTTCCATTTTCGATTGCAACGAATCAATTTCAACATTCTCTCTTTCCCTTCTTGACTTGGCCTCTGACAGCTTCTCTTGAAGCACTTTCATCTGCTGCTTCAACTCATCCATCTCTTCATCAATTTTGGCACTCTCTAAAAAGACTATTTGTTTGTTGCCAAAGAATTTGATTTAGGGGTTTCTTTTTAGATCCGAGGGCACTTTCTAGTACCTGGATTACATTGGTGTCTTTCGGAAGATGAAAAAGCATTGGCACCCCATGGCACATGGTGCATGCTAAAGTGGATCCCTAAGTTTCCGCCCCCTCGCACATATGTAATATTTAAGTAGAAGAATAAGAAAAGTAAATTAATATAGAAACATATCAGTGCATTGAATTTTCAATTGAATAAACTAAATATATGGTTTAAATTCATGTCATGCGGAGCACGGAATCAACACATGTTTGAATCATCACATCCATCTAACATAATCTCATGGTTGAGATTAATATACTAAAAATTAATGTAGTGAATGAGTGAGATAATGTTAGACCGATGGTTGAGATTTGACGTAAAAATAGGTGTACAAATAAGCGTGTTAGTAGAACCCTTCCTATCTATAAAGAATATATATAACATCAACGAATACATCATAAATTTTAATAGTTTTATTAGAAAATTTATGTTCTTGATGAAACTTCTCAAGTTAAACTCATGAAATAGAGTCCTTCGATGTAATGAGAACGAATTATGATAATCTATGCACATTACTTGAAAGAAAAGCTTCCTTGAAATTCACTTTTAAGACATCAATAAAGAAACTTTTTTGGCTGGTGAAAATTAATGAGTTTAAAAATGTAATATGGCCTCAGGATGCGGCGAGATAATTTCCCCCAACTAGAGTAACAATTATGAAACATTCACTGATAATCTTCCTTCCCATGCAATTAACAGAATAAATCATTTTGTTTATTTAATTATAAATAGAGATAACTTAATGAATTGACCCAAGAAAAACACTGTATATATGTATATACACAATGAATGCATGTTATGTGTGAGTTAAGGAATAAGAAAATATATTACACCGAAATAGATTAGCGAATTAAATCTTCAATCCAATAAAATAAATATATGGTTTAAATGCATGTCATCTTGTGCATGGAGTTACCACGGATGAAGAAAAAAAATATAAAAATAAATCTGCGCGACCGGTCAATTTGACTATTTTCACTACGACTCGACTATGTCATGCAATGTACAACATTTGTTCGATTGAGATTTTTTTTAAATTGACACTTATATAATATGAATATTTAATTTTAAGTTCTGTTATTATAAAAAGAGATAACTTAAAATCAACTGCATTTAACACTAAAAAATCACTTATAAACTAATTTACAAAAGACTAAATGTTCTTTGCTTTTTATCTTCTTATTCTTAAAGTTGAGTAAAAGCCTAAGTTTACTCATAAGCCCAACTCTGCGAAACACACTCATCATCCCTGGGTCACTAGTGGAGGCTGCTTCATTAAAGACAACCAACAAATGCAGTTCCTTCATTTTTTAAGGAACCGCCTTCCTCCACACGTTCCTAGTTCGGAACCTTTGTGATTCGGGAGGGTATATTAAACGAAGGTGGTTCAACCCACTAAGAAGGCGTTTTTTCAAAAAACCACCTTCTATGCATCACAATAGAAGGTGGTTCGTTATTGAACCACCTTTGTTTTTGTTCAATAGAAGGCAGTTATGCAAAACCTCCTTCTAACTGGAGTGGTTATGAATTTGGAACACTAAACTGACATTTATTCTGAAATCAAAACGTCTGGGAATGGCTTACTTGTACAGTTCCAAAAATTGGGTCATGATTCGGATAAGTTTTCTGGACTCGGAAGAATGGCTGGTCGGGTATAAGGGCCCTGATGAGGTATTTTCGAGTTCGAAACTTACCCAATTGATATTATTTCATAACCTGGTATTTGAGTTCATATTTTGTTGACACCCCATTTAAAAAAAATTAAATTTGTGATTGGGCATCATGAAGTTCTATGAATGTATAACTTTGACATCGACAAAGGTATGAACAATTCAATTACACTTGTTTTAGGACATTGATTTTGGGTTGAAATGGTTTGAAACCTAATATCTAAATAGTTGTTGATGTGAATGGTTAGATGTCAATGTTTGTTGTTTAAATTTAATATTTTTTTCTTCCTTGTTAATGATGTTGTGAATTACACTCATATATAGGTAATCAATATTTGACCGAGTTGAATTGATTAGTAGGGACTTGAGAAAATCACCTGAGAACTTCCCGTTGATTGAATCCTTTCTTGTGGTTTCCTTTGCGCACACTTCGAAGAATGGTGTTTTGCGAGCCTGGTATCCATGTAAGTATTGTAGAAATGATGTATGTTTGGTGTGGAAGAAGTTACGTGAACATCTCATCATGTGTGCGTTTCAAACTAGTTACATTTCTTGGGTGTGGCACGGGGAGGATGAAACACGTTCAGAGGAAGGGAAAATTCAAAAAGAATTAGATGGTCCATTTATGAAAGAGGGATTCGAGGAGATGGTGGAGGATTTTGCTAGAGATTTTCATGGTAAACCTGAGGTCCTTAAAGCTTTGCCTAACGATAAGAAGATGCCCTTGTACAACGGTGCCAAACATTCGGTTTTGAGCGCCACCTTGCAATTGATGAATTTGAAAGAGATATATGGTTGGACTGAAAAAGGGATGATGGAGACTTTTGAATTGATTCGTGATTTGCTACCTGAAGGAAATATTTTTTTGGACCGATCGTAAGCCGCTAAAAGAATTCTATGTCCAATGGGATTGAAATTGAAAAATATGTGTGCATGTCCCAACAATTGTCGGGTTTGTCGGAGTGTATACACAAAATATATGTATACACACAATGAATGCATGTTATTTGTGAGTGGAGGAAGAAGAAAAATATATTAACATTGAAATAGATCAGTGCATTAAATCCTCAGTCTAATAAAATAAATATATGGTTGAAATGCATGTCCACTAGTGGAGAACCCTTGATTAGGTATTCAATCAAAGGGGTTTCTTAAGGAATCGCCTTGGATTAGGACCTGAGCGATGTTCTGAATTCGGAACTCCCTTCCAAGTTATTCTAGAAATTTTGAAGACAATTATAATTCATTTAAAGGCAATTATTCAAGAACCACCTTTAATTGGGTGTCTTTATGGGCCTCTATATAGAGAAAAAACCAAGTTTCCATGCCTTAGTATTTTTTTCCCGATTCTCTCTTCTGAAGCCTCGCCTCGCCTCTCTCCCTCCCACTAAGTCCCTTCTCCTTCCCTCTCACTCCTGCCAGTGTCCCTCACTCAGGTGCGACCTCTCTCCCTCCCTCTCACTCCCGGCTCCCTTTATCTCACTCCCGGCGGTGTCCCTCACTAAGCCACCGGCCACCACCGACGTTCCTCTCTCAGCCACCAACCATTGACATTCTTCACTCATCCACTGCTGACCACCGTGGCTTCCTCCACCGTATCCCTCCCCACTGTGGTTCCCTATCCGTCTGATCCCTCACCACTGCCGCCTCTTCTGCCGCATCGCCCTCACCACTGCACCGCATCCACCATGTCTTCTCTGTCCACTGTCTTCATTTCTCCTAACATCTTTCCTCCGATATCTTCATTTCAGCTAATATCTTTCACCGCTGCGATTGAGTTCCTTTGTTGGGTCTCCTCCACCGATGAAGCCCTTGGACACTACTTTGTTTTAGGGTTTCTGGCATCGATGTTCCTCTGTTGCTGTGAATTAGGTTCTATATTTGATGTTGGCTGTTGCTAATCGAGCATATTTTATTGTTGTTGCACTATTTTATGTTTCCAGATCTGGATTGATTTACAGCCATAATATGATTAGTTTTTGAAAGTTTTTTTTGGGACTTCAGCCTCAATAGAAAGCAATTTTTGAACCACCTTTAATCGAATCAATCAAAGACATGACCATAAAAGACACTTTAAATGTTCCTTCTCTAGTCCAACATAACCTCCTTCAATCAAGACTTCTCCCACTAGCGGTTGTCCCATGCATGAAATTTGAATGAATGAATGAAAAGTCACTTATAAACTAATTTACCAAATAACTAATGTTTTTTGCTTTTCAATTGCTTATTTTCACATTCAACAGAAGCTAGCTTTTCTTATAATAAGCCCAGCCCTACGAAACACGCTCATCATCCTTGGGTGTTGTTCTGTAGGTAAGTTGAAGATTGAGTAAAATGGCTTTTGATTTAAAAATTGGAGAATCTTGGAGAAACGAAAAGGAGAATATGGAGAAACGGATTTGTCCTTGATTTGATAATTAGCTAAAAATATAAAAGGCCTCCCCATATATTGAGCAATTTTAGTAAAAAAAAGTGTTTAAATCTAAGTTTCTTGGTTTATTCTTTTCTTTTGGTAATTTTTGCTAAGAATTTTTTTATTGAATTTAATTTTTATGAATTTCTGTTAAGGGCTTTTCATTGATTTTTTTCGTGATTCCGGAAGATGAGGAGGCAATATTGGGACCCCTTGCCACACAACGCGTGCAAAGTGGATCCCTATGTAAGTTTCCATCCCCTGGAATATGTGTTATGTATAAAGAGGAATGCGAACGGTAAATTAACATAGAAATAGACTAATGCATTAAATCTTGAATAGAATAAAATCAATATATGGTTTAAATGCATGTCGTGTTGTGCATGAAATTCGCAAGACTAAATAAAAATTAATTGCACGATCGATCAATTTGAATAAATAATTTTAGTTGTTTTATTATAAATAGAGATAACTTGAATAAATTGACACAAGAAAAATAAAAAATATATGCATGTTATGTTTGAGTAGATGAATAAAAAATTAAAATTAAAATAGATAAGTGCTTAAATCTTCCATCAAATAAAAATAAATATACGGCTAAAATGCATATCGTATGGTGCATGTAATTCGCATGACTGAAAAAAATTATTTAATGGACCAATATAGGGCTTAAAATCCACAGTATGTACTTGTTAGTTTTACCACATTTTTTATAGCCAAAACATAACATTTGAAGTTGTTAAGGGCTAACACAAAAATTAGTCTCAAAGAATTATAAAAATTTGTACAAATGAATGATTATTTTGAGAAAATGTGAAGAAGATGGATCAGTAAACTCATCTTTTTCCTTCTAAAATGATATGAACTCAACTTTATTAATAAATTTTTGCAAGAAAATTGCCAAAAATCTTGTATCTTCTGTATAATTATTTTGTAAGTATAGAACATAATGAAGTATCAAGTGCACATATATTAAATTAAACTGTTGAAATGTGATAGTTATCACTGATTTTCAAAAATCTATATATAGTTTCTTTAACAAACTGTCTGACCAGGTTAAGTTACCGGCAACAGATATTTTGGAACATAGATAGTCTTTGTCCATAACATAAGAAAGGACTAGTATGAAGGATATCAACAAAAACACAAAAGAAAATGGAAACCGGGCTATAGAAGCAGCTACTCCATCACCTTTAACAAATAAACGCAGCTGCGCTTTCAAAATCCCGCTCCACACCTTTTATGCCTTCCTTCATCTCTACCATTTTCAATCGCAAAGAATCGATTTCAACATTCTTTCTTTCCTTTCTTAACTTGGCCTCTGACAGCTTCTCTTGAAGCGCTTTCATCTGCTGCTTCAACTCATCCATCTCTTCATCAATTTTGGCACTCTCTAAATAGACTTTTTTTTGTCAAAGAATTCGATGTAGGGGTTTCTTTTTATATCGGAGGGAACTTTCTAGTACATGGATTATATTTGTGTCTTTCGGGAGATGAAGAAGCATTGGTACCCCATGGCACATGGTGCGTGCAAAAATGGATCCCTAAGTTTCCACCCCCTCGAACATATGTAATCTTTATGTAGAAGAATAAGAAAAGTAAATTAATATAGAAACATATCAGTGCATTGAATTTTCAATTGAATAAAATAAATATATAGTTTAAATGCATGTTGTTCGGTGCATGGAATCCGCACATGTTTGAATCGACACATCCATCTAACATAATCTCATGGTTGCGATTAATATACTAAACATAAATTTAGTGAATTAGTGAGATTATGTTTGATAGATGGTTGATATTTGACGTTAAAATAGGTGTACATATAAGGGTGTTAATAGAACCCTTCCTATATATAAAGAACATATATAACATCAACGAATACATCGTAAATTTTAATAGTTTTATTAGAATATTTATGTTCTTGGTGAAACTTCTCAAATTAAACTCATGAAATTGAGTTCTTCGATGTAATGAGAACGAGTTACGATAATCTATGCACATTACTCAAAAGAAAAGTTTGCTAAAAATTCACTTTTAAGGCATCAATAAGGAAACTTTTTTGGATGGTGAAAATTAATGAGTTTAAAAATGTAATATGGCCTTAGGATGCGGCGAGATAATTTCCCCCAACTAGAGCAACAATTATGAAAAATTCACGGATACTCTTCCTTCCCATGCAATTAACTGAATAAATCATTTTGGTTCTTTAATTATAAATAGAGATAACTTAAAAATTTTCCCAAGAAAAACACAATATATATGTATATATGCAATGAATGCGTGTTATGTGTGAGTTAAGGAATAAAAACATATATTAACATCGAAATAGTTCAGCGAATTAAATCTTCAATCCAATAAAATAAATATATGGTTTAAATGCATGAAGTTCGCACGGATGAAGAATATTATATATAAAAATAAATCCGCGCGACCGGTCAATTTGACTATTTTCACTACCACTCGACCATGTCATGCAATATACAACATTTTTCCGATTGAGAAAAACATTGTAAATTGACACTTATATAATATGAATATTTAATTTTATGTTCTATTTTTATGAAAAGAGATAACTTAATATCAACTGCATTTAACACTAAAAAATCACTTATAAACTAATTTACCAAAGACTAAATGTTCTTTGCTTTTTAGCTACTTATTCTCTCAGTTGAGCAGAAGCCTAGGTTGACTCATAAGCCCAGCTCTGCGAAACACACTCATTATCCCTGGGTCACTAGTGGAGGTTGCTTGATTAAATACAGACAACAAAGGTAGTTCCTTCATTTTTTAGGAACCACCTTTCTCCACAAGTTCCTAGTTTGGAACCTTTGTGATTCAGGAGGATATATTAAACGAAGATGGTTCAACTGACTAAAAAGTTAGTTTAAAAAAAATACTTTCTATGCATCACAATAGAATGCGATTCGTTATTGAACTGCATTTGTTTTGGTTCAATAGAAGGCGGTTATGCCAAACCACCTTCTAACCGGAGTGGTTACAAATTTGGATGACTAGCCTGACATTTGTTCTTAACTCAGAACGTCTGGGAATGGCCTACTCATACAGTTCCAAAATTGGGTCATGATACAGATAAGTGTCCCTCATTCGGAAGAACGGCGGGTCAGGTATGAGGGCCCTCATGAGGCTCTTCTGAGTTTGGAACTCACCCTATTGATATTATTTCATAACCCGATATTTGTGTTCATATTTTGTTGACACCCCATTTTTGGAAAATGAAATTGGTGATTGGACATCATAAATTTCTAGGAATGCATAACTTTGGCATCGACAGAGGTACATGCAATTCAATTACAATTATTTTAGGACATTGATTTTGGGTTGAAATGGTTTGAGACCTAATATCTAAATAATTGTTGATGTGAATGGTTAAATGTCAATGTTTGTTGCTTAAATGTTAATGTTTGTTGTTCTTCCTAGTTAATGGTGTTGTGAATTACACTCACATGTAGGTAATCAATTACTGACCGAGTTGAATTGATTAGTGGGGACTTGAAAAAATTACCCAAGTACTTCCCATTGATTGAATCCTTTCTTGTGGTTGCCTTTGCACACGCTTCAAAAAATGGTGTTTTGCGAGCCCGCTGCCTATGTAAGGATTGTAGAAATGATGTATAGTTGGTGCAGAAGAAGTTACGTGAACATCTCATCATGCGTGTGTTTCAAACTAGTTACATTTCTTGGGTGTGGCACGAGGAGGGTGAAACAGGTGCGGAGGAAGGGTAAATTTGTAAAGACAGATGATGTATTTTTGAATGAGGGATTCTTGGAGATAGTGGAGGATGTTATTAGATATTTTCATTGTAAACCTGTGGTCCTTAAAGCTTTGCATAACGATAGGAAGACGCCCTTGTAGAATGGTTCCAGATATTCAGTTTTGTACGCTACCTTGCAATTGATGAATTTGAAAGAAAAATATTGTGTGACTAAAAAAGGGATGGCTGAGACTCTTGAATTGATTCATGATTTTCTACTAGGAGGAAATATTTTGTCGGATCGATCGTATGCCGCTAAAACAATTATATGTCCAATGGGATTGGAATTGAAAAAAATTCATACATGTCCTAGCAATTGTATGTTATACAGTGAGGAGGAGAACAAGGTCTGGAAAAATGTCATGTTTTTGGAAAATCTCGTTACAAGTTAAAGCGTGGTGGAATCGATGTCGTTACTGAAGTTGAGTTAACTGTGAAGAAAAAGACACCTACCAAAGTTTAATGGTATCTCTCTATCATTCCCCGCCTGAAGAAGTTTTTTGCTAATGAAGAAGATGCAAAGTTGTTGCAATAGCATACCAAAAGAGAACGACCAGCGGATGGCGTCATCCGTCATATGTAGGATGGTGAACGGTGGAAGAAACATGATACTATGTATCCCGAGTTTGGTGCAAAATTGCTACATTTGAGACTAGGGATCTCCACTGATGGAATGAATCCATTTGATAATATGAGTTACAAACATAGCTCGTGACCTGTTATGATGGTGATTTATAATCTACCATCTTGGTTGAAATGAAGAGGAAGTATGTGTTATAATCTATGATGATCTCAGGTCCTAAGCAACCTGGTAACGACATAGATGTTTACTTGGCTCCGTTAGTGGATGATTTTTTGACCTTGTTCATACAGGGGTTCAGATGTATGATGGAAGTTTAAAAGAATATTTCACATTGTAGGTTTTGTTGTTTTGTACCATAAATGATTTTCTCGGATATAGGAACCTGTCAGGGTACTCGATGAAAGGACATTATGATTGTCCGGTGTGTGAGAAGGAAACAACCTTTTGATAGTTGAAACATATGTGTAAAACAGTTTATCTTGGCCATAGGCGGTTTCTTCCAAACGATCACCCATGGCGTGCAACTAAGAAGTGGTTCAATGGAAAAGTGGAGCCTAGAGGGCCATCAATACCCTTGATTGGTGTTGAGGTTTTTGATAGAGTTAAGGATTTTCCTAATGATTTTGGGAAAAAAGTGAAAGGTTGCTTTTGAGAGAAGTTGGAAGGGATACTATATATATATTTATTTATTTATTTTATACTCCCTTATTGGAAGCACTTAGAAATATGGAGTTGTCTTGATATGATGCACATTGAGAAGAATGTGTGTGACTCTTTGGTGGGGACATTGTTGGGAAAATAGGCCGTTGAGCAGGGAAAGCTGTTAAACCCCAGTTCAAATGATTTATGTACAGCTCACATTTATGTTCAGCACAACCATGGCGATGTTGTCCCATACATCGAGATACATATGGAGGCTATTAGGGCCATGCATCCCAAACTCAACGAAGCCCGTGTTCTGCAACAACACACTTCTACTTTCGCTTCATGGCTACGGGATCACGTGGAGAAAGGTAATCATCCATCCTTTGTGAAATGGTTGGCGCGCACACCGCCGGGGATAGTTTTGTCACACAGATCTTATGACATAAATGGATTTACATTTGGGAAAAAAAATCTATGGATGAAAAGAGTGTGTCACAAAACAATGGTGCAACTCTCATATCTAAGGCTTTACATGTTGCGAGTAGTAGCGATGAAAATCCTATGTACGCCCAAAGTAGCTATTTCAGAACAACTATTGAAATTTGGGAACTTGATAATGTGAGAATGTGAGTCCCAATTTTCAAATGTCAATGGGTTGATGGGAACATCGGGCCCATGATTGAGAATTTAGGGTTCACACTTGTAGATCGTAGCTGAGTCGGTTGGAAGGATGATCCTTTCATATTGGCTACACAAGCTCACCAAGTATTTTACATCAAAGATCCAATAGACCCTCGGTGGGAGATTTTAGTCGAAGTCAAGAGAGCATTCATTGAGTAGTATGAATGCAAAGAATTCATTAGCTTTGGTCATCATACTTAAACTGGTTTGGAAGAAATTGACAATTTGCTTGAGGAAGATGATTTGAGGGTGGGTGGACATTTTGTTCAAACCGACAATGATGAAGGACTCTGGGTTTATGGTTGAGGTAAGGTCACGAAGAGAAGACGAAAGGGCCAAAAACAGTGGAAGAAAAAAAGGTGTAGTTGGACGTTGTTCCTGGAGTAAATTCTTAGGGTAGTTTTTTGCTAAATTCCAAAAGGCTTGTAGTCCGGACTGATTTCCGAACCCGAAAATAATTCCGCTGGTATAGTATTATCAATACTTTGAATAATAGTTCACCTCAATTCGGTATAGTATTGTTCGATTGGTTTTCCACCCACCCCCTAACTCAACATAATTATTTTCCAGAAATGAATGTGTTTTTGGTGCAAAGCGAGATATCATCGCCTCATGGATTGACTTTAAAGAACTTTGGAATTGTGATCAAGTGAACTAAACCATAATGTCCCTCTACATATTGTGAGTATATTTTTTCATCATTGGAATTCATATTTGAGGTAGTAATATGTAATGTATGTTATTAACGTTGTCAATTTTTCCGTGGTGGTACATGTATTACATTTTGTGTCAAAACGCAAAGGGTTAGGTAGCCTATCTGTGCCCCGTGATGACTCAAGAAATTGGATTCACATTGGAGGAACGAATCACCTACATCTGCAAGAGTCTTGGACGGAAAGCTAAAAAATTATTTATAGCGCCATATATTAAGCGGTGATTGTTAGATACTCTTTTTAATTAATGGACATAATAGCGTCAATTTTCCAGCAGGGACCATTGGAGATTAATTTTTATAGTCCCGGAGAAGAAGCGTGTTTTTTTGGATGGATCCATTACATTTACCCCCGTTGAAAACGTTCATCAAAATTTTGGGGGCTCAATCAATGACACTACAGAGTCAAGTAATATGGCTTTGGACGAAGTAGAAATCAAGGTTTGTTATTTTTCGCATTTTTATTCATTAGTATTCCATATGTTCAAGATTTATGCCTACCTACAATGCTTTTGATCAGTACAAAAAAACACACAAACTTAGGAGTGCGGGTATTACGTAATGCTATACGCCACCGAGTCCATTCAACAAGTGCAAGTGAATTACCTAGAAATAGATAATGTAAGTTTTGGGCCCCATTTGTTGTCTATTATTAGATTTTGTGTGGGCCTAATTGTCATATTTTCATACTCACGGATTTTTCAGGTCAACAAACCGTATTCACAAGATGATATCAACGTGGCAAGAAATTTCTTGGATAAGTATTTAGTGAACGCCCAGTCGACATCAATTGGAAGTCCAATCGTGGTTTAGATTCATGTGTGATCTAATTTGTAGTGTATATATATGGATGATGCATAATGTGTGGAATATAATTTTGTAGAACTCTATTCATTTATATAGATTGTTGCTATGTTAGCATAGTCTATAGATTTTTGTTAGTTAGCTTGAATTACGATGACATGTGTTTTGGGGAATAGAATTGGCTAGATTTTTATTCCTTTATATAGAATGGGGTTCGTTAGCGTATATATAGAATGTGAATAAAAATACATTTTAAAAGAATATATATATATACATAACATCAATAAATACATCATAGATTTTAATAGTTTTATTAGAAAATTTTTGTTCTTGATGAAACTTCTCAAGTTATGCTCATGAAATAGATTTCTTTGATGTAATGACATTGAGTTACGATAATCTATGAAGATTACACGAAAGAAAAGCTCCCAAGAAATCCACTCTTAAGGTATCAATAAGGAAATGTTTTTGACCTGTGAAAGTTAATGAGTTTGAAAATGTAATATGGCCTTGGGATGTTGCGAGAAAATTTTCCCAACTGGAGTAACAATTATGAATCATTTACTGATACTCTTCCTTTTCATGCAATTAACGGAATAAATCATTTTGGTCCTTTTATTCTAAATAGAGATAACTTAATGAATTGACCCAAGAAAACACAAAATATATGTATATACACAATGAATGCTTGTTATTTGTGAGTGGAGGAAGAAGGAAAATATATTAACATTGAAATAGATCAGTGCATTAAATCCTCAATCCAATAAAATAAATATATGGTTGAAATGCATGTCCAATAGTGAAGACCCCTAGATTAAAGACATTCAATCAAAGGTGGTTCTTAAAGAATCACCATGGATTAGGACCTGAGCGAGGTTATGAATTTGGAACTCCCTCCCAAGTCATTCTAGAAATTTTAAAGATGGTTATAATTCGTTTAAAGAAGGTTCTTCAAGAACCGCCTTTAATTGGATGTCTTTATGGGCCTCTATATAAAAAAACCCTAGTTTCCATGCCTTAGTATTTTTTTCCAACTCTCTCTTCTGAAGCCTCACCTCTCTGCCTCCTCCTAACTCCCACCTCCTTCTCTCTCACTCCCGCCGATGTTCCTTACTCAGGCGCGACCTCTATGCATCTCTCTCTCGCCTCCCTTTCTCTCACTCTCGTCGGTGTCCCTCACTAAGCCACTGACCATCACTGACTTCCCTCACTCAGCCACCAGCCGCTGGCGTTCCTCAACAACGACCTCCTCCACTGGAGCCCTCACCACCACTGCCCCCTTTGCCGCATCGCACTCGTTACCGTGTACCATGTTGCCTCTGCTCCCTGTCTTCATTTCTCCTAACAGCTTTCCTCCGTTGTCTTGGTTTTTCCTAATAGCTTCCGCCACCGCAATCGAGTTCCACTGCTGGGTCTCCTCCACAGGTGAAGCCCTTGGACACCGCTGTGTTTTAGGGTTTTTGGTATCGACGTTCCAGTTTTGATGTGAATTAGTTTCCATATCTGTTGTTGGTTATTGCTCATGGTGTATATTTTATTGTTCTTGTACTGTTTTAAGTTTCCATACCAGGGATTATTTTTGGCCAGAAATTGATTATTTTCGAAAGATTATTTTTGGGACCTCAGCCTTTATAGAAAGCGGTCTATGAAACGCCTTTGATCGAATCAATCAAAGGCAGGACCAGAGAAGGCACTTAAAAAGTTCCTTCTCTAGTACGATATAACCTTCTTCAATCAAGGCTTCTCCCACTAGTGGTCGTCCTATGCGTGAAATTTGAACGAATGAATCAAAATAAATTGAAAAATTAATCTAAACGACCAGTCAATTTGACTATTTTCAATACGATGCGACCATGGCGTGCAATGTACGACATGTGTCTAATTGGAAAAAAAACATTTTAAACTAATACTTATATAATGTGAATATTTAATTTTAAGTTCTATTTTTATAAACAGAGATAACTTAATATCAACCACTTTTAACACTGAAAAATCACTTATAAACTAATTTACCAAACAGTAAATGTACTTTGCTTTTCAACTGCTTATTCTCATATTTCAGCAGAAGCTAACTTTACTTATAATCCCAGCCCTACGAAACATGCTCATCATCACTGGTTGTTGTTCTTTAGGTAAGTTGAAGATGGAGGAAAATGGCTTTCGATTTAAAAATTGGAGAATCTAGGAGAAACAGAAAGAAGAAGATGAAGAAACGGATTTGTCATCGATTTGATAATAAGCTAAAAATATAAAATGCTTCCCATTTCTTGAGCAAAATTAGTAAACAAATCTATGTTTCTTGGTATATATATATATATATATGTATATGTATATATATTTCTTTTTTGTAACTTTTGCTAAGAATTTTTTTATTTAATTTAATTTTTATGAATTTCCGCTTAGGGTTTTTTTATTGATTTTTTTCATGATTCCAAATGATGATGAGGAAAGATTGGCACCCCTTGGCATACAGTGCGTGCAAAGTGGATCCCTATGTAAGTTTCCATCCCCTGACATATGTGTTATGTGTAAAGAGAGGAATGAGAATGGTAAATTAACATAGAAATAGACTAGTGCGTTAAATCTTGAATCAAATAAAATCAATGTATGGTGCAAATGCATGTCGTGCTGTGCATGAAATCCGCAAGACTAAATGAAAATCAATCTGCACGATTGATCAATTTGAATAAATAATTTTAATTGTTTTATTATAAATAGAGATAACTTGAATAAATTGACCCAAGAAAAAAAATATGCATGTTATGTTTGAGTAGATGTATAAAACAATTATCATAGAAATAGATCAGTGCTAAAATCTTCCATTGAATAAAAATAAATATATGGCTAAAATGCATATCGTGTGGTGCATGTAATTCACACGACTGATTAAAATTATTTAATGGTACAATATAGGGCCTAAAATCTACATTATGTAATTGTTAGTTTTATCAACATTCTTTATAGCCTAAACATAATATTTGAAGTTGTTAAGGGCCTGCACAAAAAGTTATGAATGGAAATTGACAAAAATATTGAATCTTCTGTATAATTACTTTGTAAGTATAAACATAATGAAGTATCAAGTGCAAATATATTAAACTAGACTGTTGAAATGTGATTGTCGTAATTGATTTTCCAAAATCTATATGCAGTCACCTTAACAAACTGTCTGACCAAGTTAAGTTACCAACAACGGATAATTCGGAACATAGATAGTCTTTGTTCATAACATAAGAAAGGACTAGTACCAAGGATACAACCAAAACCACAAAAAATGGAAATTGGGCTACCGAACCAGCCACTCCATCACTTTTAACAAAGAAACGCAGCTGCGCTTTCAAAATCCCGCTCCACACCTGTTATGCTTTCCTTCGTCTTTCCATTATCGATCACAACGAATCGATTTCAACATTATTTCCTTCCTTTCTTGACTTGGCCTCTGATAGCTTCTCTTGAAGCGTTTTCATCTGCTACTTCAACTCATCTATCCCTTCATCAATTTTGGCACTCTCAAAATTGACTATTTGTTTTTTGCCAAAGAGTTCGATCTAGGGGTTTCTTTTTAGATCCGAGGGCACATTCTAGTACCTGGATTATATTGGTGTCTTCCAAAAGATGAAGGAGCATTGGCACCCCATGGTACATGGTGCGTGCAAAAGTGGATCCCTAAGTTTCCACCTCCTCGCACATATGTATGTTTATTTAAAAAATAAGAAAAGTAAATTAATATAGAAACAGATCAATGTATTCAATTTTCAATTGAATAAGATACGTATATGGTTTAAATGCATGTCGTGTAGTGCACGGAATCCGCACATCCATTTAACATAATCTCATGGTTGAGATTAATATACAAAAAATAAATTTAGTTAATGAGTGAGATTATGTCAAATGGATGGTTGAGATTTTGTGTTAAATTTGGTGTACAAATAAGGTTGTTAATAGAACCCTTCCTATGTATAAAGAATATATATAACATCAATGAATACATCATAAATTTTAATAGTTTTATTAGAAATTTTATGTTCTAGATGAAACTTTTCAAGTTAAACTCATGAAATAGAGTTCTTCGATGTAATGAGAACGAGTTGCGATAATCTATGCAAATTACTAGAAAGAAAAGCTTCCTAGAAATTCACTTTTAAAGCATCAATAAGGAAACTTTTTTGGCTGGTGAAAATTAATGAGTTTAAAAATGTAATATGGCCTCAGGATGAAGCGAGATAATTTCCCCCCAACTAAAGTAACAATTAGGAAACATTGACTTCCTTCTCATGCAATTAACAGAATAAATCATTTTGGTTCTTTAATTATAAATAGATATAACTTCATGAATTGACCCAAGAAAAACACAATATATATGTATTTACACAATGAATGCATGTTATGTGTGAGTTAAGGAATACGAAAATATATTAATATCGAAATAGAACAACGAATTAAATCTTCAGTCCAATAAAATAAATTTATGGTTTAAATGCATGTCATCTTGTGCATGAAGTTCGCACGGATGAGGAAAAAATATGAGAATAAATCCGCGCGAACGGTCAATTTGACTATTTTCACTACGACTCGACCATGTTATGCAATGTACAACATTTTTCCGATTGAGAAAAACATTGTAAATTAACACTTATATAATATGAACATTTAATTTTAAGTTCTATTACTATAAAATAGAGGTAACTTAATATCAACTGCATTTAAGATGAAAAAATCACTTATAAACTAATTTACCAAAGACTAAATGTTCTTTACTTTTAGCTGCTTATTCTCTCAGTTGAGCAGAAGCCTAGGTTTACTCATAAGACCAGCTCTATGAAACACACTCATCATCCCTTGGTTACTAGTGGAGGCTGCTTGGGAGGTTGTCGTCGTACCTCTCAAAGTTACAATTTATAAGCCCTAAATTCTTACTAAATACAATTAAGTAGATAGTGGCAAATCGGGGTCGTCCATGAAAAAGAGGAATTTTCCTAAGGGTTCATGCTTATAAGGGTGAATATAAGCCTATATATAAGCAAGTAAAGAGGGGGGTTTTTTGGTTAGTTTTTCTAAGTTATGAATTGAAAGACAAGACAACTAGCAAAGTCAAGTAACTATGCTAATCATGCAACAAACTGAGAAAAAAGGGTAAACACTACAAATGAAAAAGTCTTGGGGGCAATTGACTCCCACTTCCAAACCTCTTATAGATCATAGAACCACTCACTCATCCTATCACATTCATTACTTATGAGGAATGCTATCACTTCCATTTTAAAGATCAACATTCATTTATTCTTAATAGTAATTCACAAAGACGTCAACGACCATTTGCAAATCTCATTGACAATCACTTTAGACGTTCAACGATCATAAAGATATTTCATCAATGACATTATACATGAAGAACCATAGATTTGATAACAACTACAAGCATTCTACCAAATGCCTAGCCATTTAACCAAACAAAGCATTCATTTAGACTAAACCTAGAACAATCAACATTCAAGGTTTAACCTTTCATTGCTACCTTAGGACAAATATGATAACAAACCACATTAACATACTCATCTAGCAAGATTAACATAATTTACCCAACAAGAAGTTCTAATTCCATGTTCTTGAATTTTCATGTCAAAGAGTTAAGAAATTGTGCACATTTATAATATCCTAACACTTAATCATACAAACATTTCATATTCTCAAACAACCCATAGCATAAATGAAGCAAACATACACATTAAAAACACAATAAATGTTAAATACAAATGCTTCAAGGAAGAGTGAAATAGAGGTTCTTACTACATTGGATTGGAAGTTTCAATCAATTGCTCCCAAGAATAAAACTAGCCTAAATAATGAAAATCCATAATAAATGTACATGAATTCATGAAAGAAATGAAAAAACTAAGAAGAGATGAAGAAAAGCTAGGGTTTTGATGCCAAAAGTTGGGCTGGGCCAAATGGGGAAGAAGGGGGGCTATTTATAGGCAATTATGGTCTAGAAAAGTCAAAAAGTGTAGCAGAGGCGCGTGTGGTACGCGTCGGGCGCAAAACGGCCGGTCGGGCAAGCACAAAACTCCCCAAGCGCTCAGCCGCGCGCACGAAGGGGCTGGCCGCACGTTTATGGTGCTGAGGGGTGTTTCCCCTTGAGTTTTGGCTGCGCGGGCACGCACCTAAGTGTTCTGGCCGCTCGCTCATCGGTCCCCCTTTTCTTTAACTTCTTTGTGTTGCTACGGGTGAACCGCTTATCCGATTTGGAACTTCTTGTAGTCAATTTTATAGTATTCGAGAAGAGGAATCTAATGGTATCACCTTTAGAGCCTAATTAGTCTTGAATAATTGTCAAAACTTGGTACAAACTTACGGGTCACAATTCATCCACTTCTTTGTCTTCTTTCTTCAACCCTTCTATCTTCTACCACTTTTTGACTCGTGGCCTTCAATATATTACCATTCTTGCGAATGGCCTTCATTAAAATACTCTGAAGTGTTTACGATCAATCTACAAATTAAGCTCACAAAAATGAATCTATATGCTCGTAATGACAAAAAAATCCATTAGACTCAACCTACGTTACAAAATGAAGGATTTAGATACGAAAACCGAAAACGGTTATCTAAATCCCTTATGATGTAAACCTACAAAAATCTAGCAATATTCCAACAAAATAATAACAAAAGAGATGTTAAATACTTTGGAAAATACATGGATTTGACATCACATCAAATCCCCCACACTTAAATCTTTACTCGTCCTCGAGTTAACAAGAACAAGTAAAGAGCTAAACGTAAAATAGCATTCAAAGGTTTTCCCAAAAGACCCAACATCTTATTCCTAGACTACCCAAACCCCCAAGATATAAAAACCTCTCACGCTCTCACATCCCAAAGCCTAAGAAAATATAAACAACCAACAAACCATAACAAGAATGAGGTATTGATGAGACGTCAAATGCATGTGTTTTCTGAAGCATTAAACATCTCTTTTGTTATCTTTTTATTGTAAGATTGCTAGATTTAGCTAGGTTTACATCATAAGGGGTTTAGATGACC
>JAULKM010159068.1:0-16563 GCA_032355605.1 Rubia tinctorum
TGTGTAGTGTGTAAAGGATTATTGTTCCCCCTTCACTTTCTCCCTCTCCCGGTAATTTTTCAAATCTAAAAGATTCTCAATATGGTGCTCCCAATCAAGGTATTTCACCGGATTATGTTGACCATCAAATCTAGGGATTTCATAATTTAAACCCTTGATTTCTCTCTCCGGATCCGAACTATACCCTGATTTAGAACTATCATGCGATCTCATTTGGGAAGAATGCTTTTTACTATGGCGATGTCTCCTTGATGATCCTCATCGTGACCTTCTTTCTAATACATTCAAATCTTCATCAGAAGTACCATAACCTTGGAATTTGCAAACAATTTCCGGATCATCCCCTCTCTTGGGTGTCGATTGTGGTGTAGGGGGTGCAATAGTGTCAATTTTTTTCGCCAATCGCTGCATCTCACTCATCATGGTGTTCATTGTAACTGCAAACCGGTCGGGATCAAGAGACTCATTTGGTTTGAACCGATGACGTTCCCAACTATCTGGAGCCTCATCTCTGGGTTTCTCAGGACGCCTACTATTATACGTGTTCGTAAGAGGCAAGTTGTTGGGATCTTTAACATAAGGCGGGACGAAAGGATTATCCTCCGCCATCTTCGCTAACTGCTAAGAAAAGAAAACTGTTAGTAATAAAACATCCCCCCTTCCCTTTGTTTAGTAAGGGGTGTCACCAAATGTATAACACTAACAAATCACAAGGCGAAGGCTTATATGAGGGCGATTCAAACAAACCCGTAATTCAAAGCAAATTCTGGATTAAGTACTACAGAAACTTATGTCAAAATTTGAAAATATATAAACTCAAAATTAAGCTCTATGATCTGGAATTCCAAATTTTACAAAGAATGAGGAACAAAATTCAAGTTTAATGGCACGATTCGGAGCTATAAGGAAGAAGTTATGATCAAAAGAAGAACGCTTTATATAGGCTTCAACAAAATTCCGATAATTAAAAATGATTTCCTAAAATTAAATAGGATTAAGAGATGTAACCCCAATTTCTTCAAGAAATCAAAATTACCTGGTATCTTGCTGATCAAGATGTGTTTTTATTCCAATCCCAGGCCCTCTATATATAGAAACTCAACTTTTTTCGCTCTCAACTAGGATTTAGTTTTCCTTTTCCTATTTCGAATCGGATTTTTCCTCTCTTGCTTTTTCTCCTTTCTTTTGCAGCTATAAATTCAGCTCTTTCCACAAATATATCACACACTCATATTCTGATTTTCCAAAAATAATATAATATATTTATTCATTGCACGTTTTCGTGTTCAAACTAAATTAATTTCACTCTAGGTTGAGGTGAATCATGATTTTATAGGTTCAATCGAATCGATCCGAGTTCGAAATATTTTAAACAATTTGAACTCGAACAAACTCGTTTACCGTCGTAGTAGGAATTTGATGAAGTTTGGAAAATGTAACGATAAAAATAGTTATAAAATAATAAAAATGTATTCACGTTTGTGTGGAGTCTAATTGCACCAAATAATATATTCATCAAAATACGGGAATTAATTGGATATTAATTGGGTACCCATAATTACCCAATTTTAAATGAGTATATTGGAAGATTGGGATCCCAATCCCATTTCTCCTTGTAACCCATTGCTATAAAACCCATTTGATCATAATCTCAAACTAAAATATAATAGGAATTTCTCATCCCATTACCTTATATTTAATGGGTCCCAATGGTTATTGGGATTAATTGACCTCTCTAATTAAAGCCTATATAAAACTTGGAAAAAGAAACTGCGACAACTTCCTCTTGATTCAAATGAATTTTGAGGTATTCAAGATCGTAAAGATCAAGAATATGACAATATATGTGGAAAATGACACAAAAGACTCTTCTTTTTTATACGTGTAATCATAATCAAACAACAATTCACGATTACGGAATCAAAGAACAAAAAAAGAAAACAAATATGATTATGAGCATGCAATAATTTTTTAGAAGAGTTGACGAAAAATATCACAAGCACGTAAACTGTATAAGCTACCTAGATCTACAACACTGACTGGGAGGTGAAGGTGGATAATACTTGTTAACGTTCAGACCCTTCGCCGTCCTCCTGACTCGATTGTTGAAGGTGAAGACGGATAGTAATACCGAAGCATTCTAAATCTCAGACCCTTCGACGTCCTTTGACTCAAGATACAACATTTCTGCTAAGAAAGATCAAACAAAAACAGTTAGAAAAAGACACAAAAAATTTTATAATTTTAATACACAAATTTCGGGAAAAAAATCAAAACAGAAACTCAAAACCCCTGATGTTTTTCGGCCAAGGATCATTTGCTTTGCTCCGATACCAACTGATATGAATATTCTTGCAAAGACTCTGGATTGCGGAATATCGGATCTTTATTTAAAATGAGAATCTCGCCCAACTCAGTGTAAATGCACAAAATTCAAGCATCTAGCCTGCAGGGTACACTCAACTCTGACTTGCTCTCTAAATAGACCGCAGGTTTAGATCACAAGGTTTCTCTATAAACTAACTAGCCTGCAGGGTCATCTTACAAAGGAAACTGAAACTTAATTAACCCGCATAATTAAGAAACAGTGAAGATAATGAGAATAACTCAAAATTTTGAATATTTGATTGATAAAAGATGTAAAATCTCGGCTGAGCCCTCTTTTTATAGAGGTAAAATTCTTCCAATTCAAAACCCTAAACACAATTTGAATCTGAATCAACTCATGGCAGTTTGAAGAAGCTAAAATCATATTTAACTAAACTTCTATTCTTGCCCTAATTCAGCCGTGTATTGGTAAGAATTAGACTAGAAAAATATCTCCTTATCTAATCTTACCAAATCTATTTCTAATCAAAATAAATGACTATTTTCGAAGAATCCTATTGGACTCGGTCCGAAAATACTAACTCTTCAAAAGCCCACATGGCCGGGTTATTGGACAAAAATAAAAATAATGTTACAATGATCACACTACCTCATTAAAAAACCCAATGGAAAAAAGAGTATAGTGCTCTTCATAATGTCTGCAATTAATCGACAAACTTGAATAAGTAATCCAAACCCTTCCGATTTCTTCATTAATTCTTCATCATGAAGGCGATCAATCAAACCATTCAATACCGCGTCCCCAAGTTTCATTATTGACCTTTTTATAGGTCCAGCCATGTCACTTAGAGGATCCCGAACATAAGCCTTGAATATTTTATCAAGACGTGGAATATCTTCATTTATGGTGGTAGTCGTCTTGGGATCTCTATCAAGCAGCATCGGAACCAGAACCAGAAGAAGACATTGTTGCGGATCAGCAACGAAAATAAATAGGCAAACGGAGAGTAGGACCGCGGCGGCACATGGTAAGACGACGGCGGCGAGTGGATGGAGTCGGCCCGTGAAGGACAACTCGTGGATAGTAGAAGCAGTAGAGCACAGTCGAACGATCATGGCACCTGGAGTTGTGGGCAGTGATCAGTACAGGAAGATCCTTGAGCAACGGCGGCGGATATCGACGGCGCGTGGGAACGACGTGCGGCTGGAGCAGACAGCGTTGATTTGCGGATTAGACTGGAGCAGCGGCGGACGGTCACGGTAACTGGAGACAGCTACGGAAAACGTTGGACGGCAGTATCGTTGGAGGCAGCCGACAACGGGCGGCGGCGCGTGTGAAGCATGCACGGCGGTTGATCGACAGCGACGACTCCGACAAAATATGCAGCGGGAAAAAAATCTTAGGTTTTTAGAATTTTAAACTCTGATACCCTGAAAAATTTACGGGGTAATAATTGTGTGTTTGTAGTCATGATCTGGGGTACGTTATATATACTTGTACAAAAGATCTATACCAAACTAGAAAAATAATTTTAATATAATTACAATTACAAGTAATATTACTATTCCTTAATATTTTATTCATATATTTATTCAATATATGAATAATTTTTTAAATAAAAGTACAAATATAATTGATACGGAGGGAATATTTTTAATATTTCGGGGGACAAAGAGGAGTGCTTTTAATTATTCAAAAACATAACCCAACATTTGCTTCACGTCAACATTGCTTAATCATATTGGTGAAAGTAATCCCTTTAAATGGAAGGTTGAACGTAATTATGATAGGAGTCAAGAGTAACTCCTCACTAGCATGTGCATTAGTGTAGGCGTTCTTGACAAAATGAGTTAGAAATGGTTTTAATGGTTTGCATGAAAAGCAACAATTAAGAAAACTTTTTGATATACTCTCACAATTCGTCAACAAATATCCTATTTGGTCATTTACACACTCACTCGCCACAGCAATGACAAGGAATCCACAAGCAAAGCAAAAAATGTTCGTACTCCCCTTCATTCTATTATATTGACAAATTAATTTGTATATAATAAATATAGTAAAAGCATTTATAATAATGGTTGTTTGATGTATCTTTTTATAAACAATACTTTTAGTAAAGAATGAGTAACTTAGAGCATTTCCAATGCAAGAATCATATTGATAGACTCTATCACTCACAACTCTCTGTATTTCTAACAAAACCCAAGTTCTTCTTCCCGGGGGATGCCGCCGCCCACCACCACTTCCGGTGCCCCCCATCCCCAAAAAACCATAAAATCCCAACCTGCCCAACCCTACCCCGAACCAAGTCCTCACTAGATCCAAAGTTTCACAAAAGCAGAAGTTGAGTTCACCAGGGGCTCATTCGCAACGGTTCCATCTCCAACAATTGAGTTGCAGAAGCTGAGTTCGCAGTGGCGGCTCCATCTCCAGTCTTACACAGGTACAATCTCTAGAGTCATGAGGCCAACGGCCGCAAACGGCGAGCCACGGCATTTACGGCTGCCCAGCTGTCGTTCGACGATAGTGCAACGGTCATTCGTCTAGCGTTCCATCGGTAGTTCAACTGTCATTCATCCGACATAAATGGGGCATTTCCGGTGGCTAAGACTCCGACCTAAGGTTTCCAAGTCAATGACGTGTCAACTCGGACTGAGTCAGCTCAGCAGGGGTTCCGAGTAAACTCAGTTGTAGGTCCAAGTCGAGGCCGAGTCGAGGCAAGTCCAGATTCAGGTCCGAATCTGGAAGTCATTTCTCTTGTTGTACTTATTTCGCTACGGTGACGTAAGGTTTAATGATTTTTAATGGCACAACAACGTCATTCTCACCTGAACACCCCACACGACAACGAAAAAACAAGGTTATATAACTTCTTATCATATTAGGTATCTAATAGTGTTCTGGCAAGGTCATCAGTTTTCGTATTTTTGGTGAGGTTATGGTTTTGGAGGGTATTTTTGTTTTATTTTCTTTCTTCAACCTTTTATTTTCTTTAAATATTCTGGGTGGGAGGCTATTTATTATGTACTTTTGTTATTTCATTTTTTCTCTTTTTTTGTTTATTTTAGTTTTTTAAAATGGGTAGTATTTAAGATGGTTTTTTTTTTATTTTAGTATCAAATATGAATTTTCTCTTTCAATGTTTTTTTTTGGGCAACCGTAGCTCGGTAAAATTTGATTGACTTTAGATTTGATATTCAAAGAGACAGTAAGGAGAAGTCCAAGTCAAACTTGTTAAAACAACAAAACTTTTGGTGATACTATTTTTCTAAAGGTTTTAATTAAATATGTAGACTTTGGTCCATTAAAATGTTCAGGCAAACTATATTATTAAATCAAATGAATTGGTTTTTACGGCCTCTTGGAGTCAAGTTAGATATAATTCTACACATTACAAATGGTTTCGATACACTGATGGAAATTATTTGTGCCAACTAATATGACTGATTTTAGTCTCCTAGTTTAGGGAAGTGGTTTTACGGTTGGATGGAGACGAACCATATCTTTTGTTGTGGAGCTTTATTTTCCTTGTTCTTATTGTCTTAGATGTTTGATTAGAAGCGTTGACGAAACATTTTGTGTGTGTTTATAATTCACTGTGATTGGTTCTGATGGTAGTCTCGGGTCGATTCTATTGTAATGACTACATAGTGATGACCACTTATCTTTAGTGCGGCCTTCTCACTACCACATACAAATAGGCCTTGGTTTAGTATTGTAATATTGACTAGCGCTGTCTCTCTTTTAGCCACTAAGGTTTTAGATTAGAATCGTAATATTTACCTAATGTAAATGGGTTTATCCTACATCATATGTTGTAATCACACATTGTGAAAAATTGAGTTTCATAAAAAAAAAAGGGATGGGAACCCTATAAACCCTTATCCTAGGGATGATTCATCCAAAAAAATATTGTTAGACTCTAAACCTAAAAAAACATCTTCACTGCAAGGGTCAAATAAAAGTATTAATATGATGTGGTACACTTTTCTTTCAAGGGGATCGAGTAGATTTTCTATTTAGAGATGTTCAAAGCATCGACGAGTTAGCTTTAATGGTCTTTTTTACATGACATGTTTTTAATTAGAATTTCAATATAATGTAAACAATGTGAATTGATTGATGGTCTTATAAGAATTTTCATCTCCAATGCTACACTCACAATTATAGTTTTGGTATGGCGTATCAATCATTGATTGAACAAACTTTTAGTTTGCCCATTCATATTTATGAATCTCCAATACTTTTTCTTGGGTAGAAAAGTGAGTGTTTCAATACGAGATTCTCCAAATAGAAGCTCTACCTATTGGGGTTAATTTTTCTGGGGTGAAATTAACCCTAGAGTGTCTCAAAATGTATAAATAATTATAATATGACCCTAATAGTTATTAAGGATTTTTAATGATTAATTTAAGCATTAATCAATTTAAACTTTCTCTAAGATGAATAATTATGATTCATGTAATATGTCTTATTTGATAAGTAAATGTGCTAGTTTAAAAAATAGAGTTAAGTGGTAAAATGACCTTGACTTTAGGTTGAATGTGCCAATATAACCTTGCAATCTCAAAAAGTGGCAAAATAACCTTTGATAATGTTGAATTTTTAGTCAACCAATTTACTGCCGAATTTCGTAGAAAATAACATTTTCCCTATTATAAAAAAAGAAAATATTCAGAAAATCTGAAATGATGACCTTGCCCTTTACCTTATTTCTCCTATTCTTCTATTTTCCTCTTTCATTTTCTACTTAAGTCCCCGTTTTCTCCCTGCTCAAAGCCAACGTCTTTCTCACTCTCTCGCACAGAAACCGAGATGCCTCATCTTTCATCTAATCACTACCACTGGCGGACGTTTCCCATCACTGTCAACATCTTGGTGTATCTCTGACCAACAGTCGCAGTCGGATTACGTTTTCTCGTCTCTCCTGTCACCCCCTTAAAAAAGGCTTCATCTGATACGGTAAGAACTCATCAATATATCCTCGATATTGCCTCATTCCTTACCTTTGATTCTCCTTATGGAGTTACTTTTGTTCATTGTTTGATATTTAGGGGTGAAATGTGCGAACGAGGGTGAATATCCTAGGGTTTTTATACTTTTTAGAATTTTGCTTGTGTTATTGTGATTTATGAGCTTGTAGGGATGTTAGGGTTTGTTTTGCTTGGCTTTGTAAGGGTTCTATATAGTGTTAATCAGGGGCTGGTTCTGAAATCCTAAAATGAATGAGGTAGGGTTTCATTTCACGTACTATCAAAACAGGGGTCGTGTGTTCTTAATTGTTTTTGGAATTTTGAATGGATGTAATGTTATTTGCTTGCTGTGGATTTATTTGGGTGTTTTTTTATGTAGTTTCTGTAATTTGGTTCCTTTATTGTGGCCAATGTGTCAGTGTTAACGTTGCCAGTGTTGTTTTGTTTTTCCATATGAACTGATGTTGTGAGAGTTGAAAATATGCAGGATGAGGAAGATATGTATACGATTACACTTCGGCATGGTGATAGGTCAAAGGTATTAGATGTCATTGATCCTGATCATTATTCGCTCATTGTGTTGAAGTATGATTTTATGAAACTTTCCTTCGACAATCCAGAGGCATTGAACAAGGTGGATCTGAGTTTCATGTATTGGGCTCCTTCGTTGGAGAATATTTTATTGCGCATGGACGAGGATTTAATCTGTGAATTTTTTTAGTGAGTTTGATGGCATGGGAGAAAGCACCAAACAAGAGAGGAATAAAGAAAACTATTTGGAGGCAGGTGCGGAGTTGGACTTGGAAGGGTCGTACGACTGCAGTGACTACGCAAGTTATGTTGATGAAACAGAAGATGAAGAAATATTTGGAAAAAAGAGGCAGAATGGATAAGACGTTACACTGAAGACGGTTATGAGATTGATTATGAGTTTGTGGAAGGTGTGGATGTTGATATGAAAGAGGAGTTAGAGAATGGGTCTGATAGTGGTGATGAGTTTAATCCACTTAGAAAATGCTTGAATAGAGAAGAGTTAGAGAAAGTTAGAGGTGATAGATTTACTTTGAAGGAGGGTATACTATTTCAATCGTAGAAATATTTCAAGAAAGCTTTACTTGAATAATCTGTGCGTGAAGGGTTTCAGTACTATACAGTTAAGAGTGAGAAGCTCTGGGTTACGGTTCATTCCAAGGATCCGAGTTGCGAATGGAGGCTTCATAGTTCTGCAGTAAACGACAGACACATTTTTTTGTTTGAAAGCTCGAGGGGGAGCACACATGTAGGAAATTAGGCAATGTGAAGCCAACAAAAATTGGATAGCGAAAAGGATTATGAGTCTTGTGAGTGCTGTCTGGAAAGTGTCAAACAAGGTTTTGGAAAACTTCTTGTGGCGATTTGGAGTTAAACTGAAAAGACATCAACTGATGAGGGAAAGAACAGGGGGTGTGAGATGTTAAATGGAAACCACGGGGACTCCTTCAAATATTTTCCTCAATATTGTGAAAAAGTGCAGAAAAGCAACAGGGGAAGTGTGGCAATGATGCAGCATCAGTCAGAGCCAAATCCTCCAGTTCCCTCGTGTAAGGGATTATTTATTGGTTTTGATGCTGCGAAGAAAGGTTTCCTAAATGGATGTTGACCCTACGTAGGTTTTGATGGATGTCACCTTACAGGTAGGTATAGATGAGTTCTGTTGAGCGCTATTGCAAATGATCCGGATGGAGAATTCTTTCCGCTTATTGTTTCTTACGCCGAGAGTGAGTCGAAAGATAGCTGGCTCTTCTTCTTCAGGATGATAGATGACTTCTTGGGAGGCTTTCCTAATGGGATGCCTCGGACTTTCATGTATGGTCGTCAAAAGGTGAAGGATCTTATCTCCCTACAATATTTTTATGAATGTAATTATTGTGTTTGTGAGGTAGTTCTTGAATGATGTCCTAAAATTATCATGATTGTTGGGTCTTTTCTTTTGAGCAGGCAGTCGGGTGTTAATTTCTGAAATGTCCATTTTGCTAATATAACCCTGACTTTATTGACTATGTGCTTAAATAACCATATATGTATATTGGAAATTTTGATGTAACCTTGACTTTATTGACTACGTGCTGAAATAACCCTGTCTTTATATTGGAAGTACCAATATAACCCTTACTTTATTGACTATGTTCTGAAATAACCTTGTCTTTATATTGGAAGTGCTGATGTAACCCTGACTTTAGTAATGGTTAATGTTCCATTTTAGGGACTAACTGAGGCAATTGAGGAATTGGTGCTACATGCCACTCATAGAAAATGCAGCAGACACATTTATGCCAATTTCCGGAGAAAGTATCCAGCGGGTATTTTGAGAACATTGTTTTGGAAAGCGTCAAAGGCATTCAATGTTAGGGACTTCAAGGCGGAAATGGGTAAGATCAAGGAGCTATATGAAGAGGCCCACGCTTGGTTGGTAGATCTTGGTGACTCTATTTAGGCAAGGTATGATTTCTCCAAGCGCCTAAAATGCGCTTTTATCACCAAAAATCCGGCGGATTCCTTTAAAAATTAGGTAGGCGGATTGAGGAACAAGCATGTGTATACACTTATGGAAGGTTTTCGGGTAAATATTATGACAAGATTAGAGGAAAGGTAAAAAAAATGTTCGAGATGGGAGACTTTTATGTGTCCGGGGACTGAGAAACGGCTGAAGATTGTGGCAAAATTAGCGCGGAGACTAAAATTCCATCCTTATTTGAAAACAACATTTGAGGTAGTACATGGTGACACCAACTATACAGTGAGGATTGATACTAGGTCATGTGATTGTGGGATTTAGAATCACATGGGGGTTCCGTGTTGGTACGCTGCAGTTGTATTGTTGAACACGAGGGTCCCTGTCCATGAATACTGTGACCCCATGGTATTGAAGGCAATGTTTGAAAAGGCTTACGCTCACATGATCACACCAGTTCCACATAGGTCTTTCTGTCTAGAATTAGTAATAGTCTCACAGTGCAATCATCCTGAGTCGCACAGGCGAGTGAAGGCCGAAGACTAAGAGGAACAAAAAACCTTGGGAAAATGACCCGAAGAGGAACAAATGTGGGAATTGTGGGGAGTACAGTCACAACAAGAAGGTTTGTCAAGGTGGGCCCACGACAAAGAAGAATAAAGTAACAGAGCGGGCAAGAAGGGCGGCTAACCAGGTACCAATTTAGTGGCAATAACAACCCGTTTATCTTATATATGTAATTTTACTTTTGTTTCTAATATCACTATTAAATTTTATTTATTTTAGGAACCAATGGAAGGGACCTCGACTCCTAACACCCAAGCAAGTACAATCAGAGGGATCAGTCAATGAGGGGGAAATCTAGAAGAAATGATAGTACTAGCCCCCGCCCCCATCAAACAAAGGTACAAATGAGCCTTCCGCGGATGGTAACTGTCCAGTGAAAAGGATTTCGAATCAACCTACCACAATTGACAGGCATCCGGAAAAAAGGGGAAGACCAGGAAAGGTAAATTTTTGTATACGAATACCGTTAGAAGTTTTTTAATTGTTGTTGCATTTCATGGTGTAATTTGTCCTTGAAATAACCGGGGATCAAGCAATTAATGTTGTGGAGGCTGGTGCCCCCTTCATTCCCAACACCCAAGGGGTCAAGCAAGAAGGGGTAGACCTAGAAAGGTAAAAAAAATATTGATACAAATATGTTTAAGGGTGTGTGGAGATGATCTACATCATTTTAATTGGTTGTTTGTTGTTTGTAGGTTGTTGAGCATATTGATGCTCCAAAGGAATTGTTTAAATAGCATGTAGATGGAACAGCCGAACCTAAGAACGGGAATGAGGTAATTAAGAAATGTACATTTCTTCTGTACTTGTTCAGATTTTATAGGAGTTAGTTCAACACTTACAAGTACTTTGATAAGGTTATATTAACACTTATTAATAAATGATAGGGTTAGATCAATGCTTATTAATAAATGATAGGGTTAGATTAACATTTTCTATAAAAAAAAGTAAAGGGTCTGATATGCAGTTCATAACTTTTTTTGGTTCCCTCTTCGAACCATTGTTTCTAAGCATTCGGGAAATTGGAAGATCCAATCAGTTGCAAGTGGTGATTGAAAAACCCCAAACATCTCAAGAAAAAAAACCAATCCGACAAAACAAAAGGTCCAGACGTCAATTCGGCCAGCTCACCACTTCCCTAGCTCGCGACAAAGTACAATTAAGCATTTCCAAAGTCCAAAATATATATTGTCTTCTCATTGCCCGCATTATCCTAATTAATTTTATTAATAAGCAGAGATCACAGTTTCATATGTCCATAAATGTTGATTTGCCCACTGAGAATGAAAGCTTTGAAATGCTCATGGTTAACACATTGGAAGTTGTTGGGAAAATGAGCAGCCAAGGTAAGGGTACGTCATCAGCTATACATCTCCTCACTTGTGTGGATGATGAACATTCTGAGCAAACTATTCCCATTGAAGGTAGTGATAGGTATTTTTAATGCCTCTTTAGATGATGCGGTTTTAGATAATGTACTGGTGGATGTTGTTGGTTGTAACAATCTTGCTAAGGATAGGTTAACAGTGTTGTTACTGATGAGAGTTTAGATGATGTATTAGTGGATGACCTGGTTGTTGAGAGCAGTATAAGAGTGGTGATGAGTTTTTTGTTGATGTGGAAGATGGTGATAAGAATATGTATGAAGTTTTCATTGATATCCCTGTTTTGGAGGAGAGGGAACGTGGTATACCTATGGTAGATATGCGGCCTAGGGTTGCACTTGCTGATGAGGTCCAAGCTCCTCCTCTTATTGAGGTACAAAACATGAATGAATTTGCTTATGTTATTGTATTGCAAGGTGATATGGTAGAGGATTACTCTCAGCTTAAAGGCCCTTATGATGATTACTCTCAGCTTGGTGGTGTTTCGGATGAGGATGATGCCCTTACACAGGATTCGGGGAAGGAGAGTCACCAAATTGATCAATCCATAGCATTTATACTCCTCCCCTCTACACAGCTGAGGTGCCCTTATTTAATTAACATTATACTATCATTTCTTAGCTCACTTCATTATGCTAACATGGGCATTGTTTCCTCCTTTTTCAGGAAATTCCAATTAGACTTCTTTATAACTTAGCCAACGAAACCCCTATTGAAAACTCCCATCAATTAATCTTACTTGATCCAAGGTAATTTCATCTTATATGATGAACGTGGATTCAACCTCATATGTACTTCAATGAATTGTACATGACCTTTGTATCTCGTTTGAGCAGCTCTCTGGAGAAAATGTTAGGCTACTCAAAATAGTAAGGAATGAGGCGATGAAGAACCAAGTTTGAGGCAAGACTTTTATGATCAGCGAGAGGGTAGCCAAATTGTTGTGATCAACTCTTGCTCCAAATGTCGGGGATGGTTTTGCGAGCGATGCATCCCATTCTAGCTCGGAACAACGTAGCGGTCATTCACTACCACCTCTGAAGATGGGTCCAACAAGATGTACCAAGAGTCGATCGATGCCACTCTCGAAGCCCAGTGTTTGATTGTGTGTAACCACCTTATGTGACTTATCTATCATGCTTATGTTACGAACCATTGTATGGCATCTTTCGCTATTATTTTTGTGGATTTTGCATAAGTTAGAATTGTTGCCCTATTTCAGCACTTTCATATAGGGCACCTTCTACCTTTTAAAATTCCAATAATGGTTTTTAGGTGAACCTCTATGAAGATAACATGTGTGATTTGAAATAGTACTTAGGAAGTACTTGGAAAACTCAATTAATGACATATGCCTCATTATTACCATTTGCATTTATGCCTTCTTACTTGTTGCAAGGATTCGGTGTTGGTTGTCCCTAAACAAACAGGTATTGAAACATCTCAATCATTTAGGTACAATTAGCACATGTAACAATAACTCAGGATTAGGTCAACCCAAATTATTTAATCTTGCGGTTATAATAGCACATATTACATAATTTCAGGGTTAGAATGACACATATTATATATTCTCAGGGTTATTTTGACACATATTATATAATCTTTGAGTTAGATCATCATTTATTTAACAATTTTATCATTAACCTTGACCATTCTACGTTATATCACCTGCAACTTTGTACATGGAATACACCTGCAAATTTGTACATGGAATGCATGAAAATGAATCAAGAAATCTGAGAAGATAGGTCACATTCAAATTCAAACGAAATGAAAACAATAATCGTTCCACAACATACTCAAAAGACCACGAAAATTGACATCCCACAACTACCACCTACGTAGTACAACAAACCAAACAAACAATCCTAACTTGTTTAGATCCAAAAAAAATCAATGCTTTCACAACCCATAAACAATCTTAGCCAAAAGACCACAACATGCCCAAAAAATACTACACTTCATATCCCACGATTAGCACCTACGAAGTACAGTAAACCACAACAACAATCCTAACATGTTCATACCAAACAAAAATTCAATGCTCGAATGACCCTATCAATCACCGAAACATTGCAACCTATTTGAGGTCCAGTAATACCTTCACTACGACCATCAAATTGAACTTCGACCTCGTTCGCGCAATCCTTCTTTAATACCCTTCTACGGACGTTGGCCTCTACATGAAACGGAGTGACGACACTCTTCCTTCAGAACTCAATTGTACCGGGCGAAACCCATTGCTGAAATCCATGCCTTTTGATTCGATAATACATTCTCTCAGGATTTTCCAAACTCCTAGACATACACACAAGTGCTTCAACGCCGCATTCCGGGAAAATCACACTTTCCCAAGGAATTCCATTAGCACCGCAGCTTGATGAATCCATCCTACAGATCATCCACATGAAATACTGCCACTTTTTATCAACCAAAACAACATCAATATCAATATTATGTCGTACCTTCATCCCTAAACCTACGGTAAATGCCCAGATGTTCATCATTTTTAATCTACCCCAATTATGACCTAGGGTTTAGCTACGACAAAAAAATGATTACTTGCGAGGGAGAGACGAAGAACAGGGGACTGAGAGTTGAAGTAGTGATGCCGGATGCGGAATTCAAGACTGCGGAGGAGAAGCGGGAATATGAGACAGACGGGCCGGGATTAGTAGAGATAATTTTAAAACATGGGGTTGGAGAAACAAGAAGGGAGGTCAACATAAATGGATCAAGCGTCTCTGAGAGGTATTTCAGGTATATAATTTTTAGATTTTAACTCAAGGGTATTTTAGTCATTTCAATTTTTCCTCTTTGCTGAAATTTAAACGGTTAACGTCGGAAAGAGTGACTTTGGACATATCGGCAAAAATGTTTCGAAAGTTAGGGTTAGATTGGCACATACGGTAATAAGTTAGGGATAAATTGACACTTTCTGAGATTGCAAGGTTATTGACACTTTCAACCTAAAGTCAGGGTTATAAATGTAAATAACCCTAAAAATAATATTCATTAGTTAGGGCATGTACAGTGAGGGGCTCGGAACAGGCTCAATTAAAAATTGAGACGGAACCGAGACCGAAAACCCCACAGTGGGGGGCTAAAAAGTGGGCTGCATTCAATCAGCCCGCCCTTCCGGCGCAACAAACCCAGGCCGCCTTAATTGTACAAAATGGCAGGCGCACATGGTGTTGAACCTACGCACCAATTCCTTTGGTCTGGGCTGCCATGTGGCAGTCCCTGATTGGGACACGTGGCAGCAACCAAGCCTATTTTTGTTCTGATGGGAACACATGGCCCAATCATTTGGTGCCACGTGTCCCAACTCTTTTTTAATAAAAAAATATCAAATTTTATTAAAACAACAAAAATTAATTTAAGGAAAATTTAAAAATAAAAAATGATAAATATCTTTGAAAATTCTAAATTAGCTTTAAGAAATTGAAATTAAATGTTGGTTTTTAAAAAAATCAAAATTACATCCTTTGAAAATAAAATATAGTTCTTTTTAATTATGGTCCATAGAATAATTTTTAAAATTTGAAATTAATTTTAAAAATTAAATTTGATAAAACAAAATCCAATTCTAAAATTATAGGTGTATTATTAAATTTCACATTTCAATTGATTTTGTTAGGTAAATTTATTTGAATTAAATATTAAAGGTAAAATTAATGAGTAGGATTGAGATAACCAAGTGGGTCCATGGAGTTGTTTCCACCAATGTGGAAAGAAAAATGAAATAATTTAGTTGCGGTCTCAACTATTGGGGTGAAAATGAAAGATTAATTATTTAATAAATTGAAACAGTAAGAGCGGAGTCGGAGATGTTTCACCATTTTACATTACCTTAATCATATTAATAATAAGAGTACATATCTATAAATATCATTTTATTTGGCAAAAGCTTTATATATATGAATACACGTTGACATTTCACCCCTTCTAAGATTAACTCCCAGAAAGTTACATGATTCTCCTTTCCACCTCAAGAAAAAAAGCCCCAAATAAAAAGAAAGAAATTTTTCCCAAACCCTACAAACACTAGTAACAATAAAATTCAACAAAAAGGAAATGCACTAGAGAGGCAGGAAAGAGAGGTGACGCCAACACAGTCAGGCACTGGAAGTGGTGGGTCACACGCACACCCTCACAAAGGTTCCCAGCTAAGCAGAGACCACTCTGCTTGTTCCGCTCCACTGCCCTTTCGCTACACCCAAAAAGATGTCCACAAACACATGAAGAACAGCCCCAATTAGGAATTTGGGAGTGATTATGGATGGAATTTGCCCCGCTCGTGCTCGTTAATTAGGAATTTAGGAGTGATCATGGATGGGATTTGCCTCGTCAATTGGGAATTTAGACGATCGGATTTGCTCCACTCGTGCTCGTTCATCAACCGCGCTTCCAAGCAGATGCAGCAATTAAGGGCCTCGTATGCCACCCTAGCATCAAGCAACCATTATTTTCCTCAACCCTATACCCATCCCCGCCAGCAAACAATGCCAATAACATGCTAGCCTGTTTAAAAGCATTGAACCCCAAATGGACCGGTTCGAACCCGGCCGAACAGAACCGTGTCCTCCAGTGATCCAATGTCTCGTGCCTCTCAACCCGGTCCACCCCTTCACAGGCCACCACGTTGCAGATCTGTTTCCCAAGGTACACCTCGGACATGACCTTATCTTGATCACTGACAACGCCGCCCTCCACTCCTCCTCCGCCTCCGCCGCCGCCTCCGCCCTCTAGGGACTCGAATAGGGTGGAGTAGTAATGAAGCGACTCGGTAAACCGGTCCAGAAAAACCGG
>JAULKM010159093.1:0-16561 GCA_032355605.1 Rubia tinctorum
GAACCCAAGTATTTCATTGGATTCAACACCTTTGGGAAAAAGAAAAATAAAAAGATGAAAAGAAAAGAACCTAGAGAGAAGGAAGAGTGTTTTCTCTATAGCCTACTATTGAGATCTAAAAATGAGTGTGAACTTAAACCCTAGTAGAAAAATGTCCATATAAATAGTAGTAGGAAATTGGGCTTAAAATAGGCTCAAAAGTGGCAAAAAACCTTAGCAGCCGCCACTGGTGCGGGGGTTGCCTCGTGACACGGCCCGTGCCGACCAAGAAGGATCGTTCCAACATGGGTCGCTGTCCTTGGCATGGGTCATGCCAGTGGTCTTGACATGGGGAACCGGCTCTAGCACAAGCCGTTCCGCCTAGCGCCAGCGCAGGCTGTCGGTAGGCTCTTCGGTTTGCTCCTTCTGATCCACGCCACCATTTGGTTGGCGCTCCTTATCGGCTGGAACCTCTATTTGCTCAGTACCTCAGTGCATAGGTCTTGGAATCTGTTATTTGAAACGGCCCTGGCCTTGTAAAATGGAACATCTCGCTCCATTACGTAGCCGATATTTTGAGTAAAAAAGATGACTTTGAGTGCATGGAAAGCCAAAACGGGCACTCCTCGTGCTATAATTTGACACGGCCTATGTCGGGTGGTATAGTCATGCCAAGGCTCCCTGACATGGGTCATGAAAAGAGGTACGAGTCATGCTAGCTTTTGGCTCGTGCAGGGCTTGTACGGTCTACGTCAACCGTGGCTGGTTCGCTTACCTATGTTCTTTGCTCTGCTATGGGTGAATTGTTGGTCCGATTTGGGAGTTCTTAGGTCAATTTTATAGCGCTCAAGAAGACAAATCCAATGGTGACACTCTCAAGGGCTGATTCTTCTGGGATATTTGCCCAGAACTCCGTGCAACTTCAAACAACGATCCCTTTGTTTCTTCATTGGCCTTCTTGAACTTTGAATCCTCTATTGGTCCCAACTCCATCTACTACTATGATTTGGAGTCCATGGCCTTCAATCTACTACCATACTGGCAAATGGCGTTTGATATCTTCTATCATTCTTGTGAATGGCCTTTAAATATCTACTACCACCCTCTTAGATGGCCTCCTACAAAAGAAAATTAAAAGGTACTCAATAGAAACCTACTAATGAGATCAAAGAGGAAGATCTAGGTGCCCGTGAATACAAAGTATCCATTTGCTTCAATTAAATCTACAAAATGCGGTACCAATAATGATGGTCTAAACACTTTATCGTGCAAACCTAACTAAAACTAGCAATGAACTAAAAAAATATGTTAATAAATGTGTTAAATTCATTGGCTAGCGCATGCATAATGGTGCACATCACATACTATAGTCTACTTTCATGTTGGCACACTTATTGATATCCCCCAGGGAAGAAAACTAGATGTTCTTAGGAAAACGATAGTCTAGGACCATATGAGTGTTTGCATATGGGTCAACGAGTCAGGAATTTAGTCAACCATACACTAGTCTTAGCCGAAAAATTTGCTAGAAGGGTTACAGATAGAGATAACATTAGTAGCAAATCAGGGTTAGCAACCCTAGAACCATTGATAAGGTGCTTCACCCCCCTTTGCTTTTGTAGGCCTAGGGAGAAGCATTTATGGTGTAGTGCCTGAGATGTAATCATACGAGGGAGATTAAGATCTACACAGCATGCAGGGCCGTTGTTGCACTTCCCTAATTACGAAGAAAATGTCGATAGAAGATTACATGTGCACCCTACGCAACATGTATGGGGAAGTGTTGACCATCAACCACACACCATGTCATAAACACTAGAATAGGCTTGTACATCTTCTATGTGATTGAATTGAAGATCGAAATGTCACACCGATCTTGTTATACAGATACTTCCCAAGTGTTAGTTTATATAGTTTATTCTCTTGTGATTTCACATGTTCGTACTTGTTAGTAACCCCCCCCCCCATCGAAAAGAAGACAAATACTGGTCATGTTTTAGCAATACTGGTTATTCCTAGCACGTGGTCGAATTGATGACCCGATCATGGCTATGTGTATTTAACTTTTAGATACCTAACATCTCTGTGGACGACCCCAGTCTTGCCACTATTTAGCCCATAGATAGTATAGTAGTAGCAACAGGAGCAACATTACAAATTTCTATCTTTTTGAAGCCATTCGTTAGGTTAATAGATTCCTAGTTGACGACCCCAAGGGGAGGCGGATTAAATTTTAGAGCCTCTATTGGGGATTTTAGTCTAAAGGTCTAGTTGTTAACTTGCATAGCTTGTTAGTTTAGCAGTTAGTGTTGTTCTTTTGCTTGTTATTTTACGGATTAGGTATTTCTTGAGTCCTTAGTGCAAACTGAGGACCCATGCACTATGATTCCAAACATTGTGTGTTTTCTTTGTTTTTGTTTTTATTGAAAAATAAAAAAATTGTGGGGAGAAAGTATTCAACACATGAGACTTTGTAGGATGTGTCATTACGATCACCCTACAGAGACATGTTCTTGGTTAAGTGATTATGGGAGAGAGATGGAACTTGATGTATTACAAGACCAATGGGAATGAGCATAGCAATCCTATCTTGACTCACCAGGTTCGGTTATGGGATACACCCCCAAATTTGCATGTGAAGAAATACTTGGGGCTTTGACCAATTTTGGTTAGACTAGTGACTCGCTTGATCCAAAACCAAGTATTTGGCTACATTAGAAATTTTGGAATTCAACTCTCCTCGCGTGTTGAGAAAGTTGGGGGGAAAGTGAGTGAGTTAATAGGGAAGGTGAGCCAACTAGTGAGGAGACAAAAGCTATTGGATGAGGAAGCTCCACCACCCTCTCTTTTGGATGAGTTGAGGAATTTGCAAGGCGAGGAGCACAACATGGAGTCATTCAAGATCCTCAACCATTGTGAGGTTAGTACTTCTATTCTTGACACTATCAATTGTATGCCTGAATGTGAAAAATTGTTGAAAAAATTATGTGATTCAAGACATGACTTTAGGCATATATTGGTATATCAAACTAATAATCACCTCCTCTCTCTTATGCAAATTAATCTCCCCCCTAAGTTTAAAGATCTTGGCATGTTTGTTATTCCTTGCACAATTTAAGAGACTTTAATTGAAGATGCTATGGTGGATTTAAGGGCATCCATTAATGTTATACCTTACTCTCTTTACAGATCATTGAACTTGCCAAAAATGCATGCCACTGGGGTGGTAGTCCATTTGGCCAATCGTTGTACCATATACCCAAGAGGTATTGTGGAGGGTGAACATGTGAATGGACTAACATTCTTGACTTATTTTTATGTCTTAGATATGAAAAATGAAAAGGAGCCACTTTTATATTGTTAGGGAGACCCTTCTTGAAAACCGCTAAGGCTAAAGTTGATGTGTATGCCAGAAAGTTAACCTTAAAGTGGGGTAAATGCATTGTGGAATTTAACATGTATGAGAGTGTGAATTGCATTTTTGATGAGCCCCTTCCTGTTTTGATTGATGGTCTTGATGATATTATGCAAGAGGTTTTTGATATTGCTATGAATGTGACCTTAGAGAATAATCCTTTGACTGATGTTCACTATGATTCTAAGAATTCCAGTTTAGTGGAGAATGTGAGGGAGGTTGATCCCCAAATTGATACTTACATAGAGGCCCTGCCCAAGGACCTATGTAAATTAGTGATACCAGAGACCAAGCCTTCAATAGAGTAACCACCCATAGTTAAACTTAAGTCTTTACCTGAAGACTTGAAGTATGCTTTTTTAGGTGAGGGTGAGACATTACATGAGATTATTTCTAGAAGGCTCAATAGTGACCAAGAGGATAAGTTGATTAAGGTACTAAGGAAATTCAAGGGAGCCATAGGTTGAACTTTAGACGACATCAAAGGTATAAGTCCCTAAACTTGTATGCACCGTATATTATTGGAGGAAGGTGTAAAACCTGTAAGCCAACCTCAAAGGTGGTTAAACCCGCCAATGATGGAAATAGTTAATGGTGAAGTCCTTAAGCTACTTAAGGTATGGGTGATATATCCTATCTTCGATAGTAAATGGGTGAGTCCCACTCAATTGGTGCCAAAAAATTAGGGTGACTGTGGTAGAGAACAAGGATGGGGATTTGGTTCCCACTCGTATTCAAAATTGGTGGCGAGTTTGTATTGATTATTGCCGCTTAAATGTGATAACTCGCAAGGATCATTTTCCCTTACCTTTTATCGACCAAATGTTTGAGGGATTAGCCAAATACTCCCACTATTGCTTTCTCGATGGCTATTCAGGATATTTCCAAATAGTCATCGACCCTGAGGACCAAGAGAAAATTACCTTTGCATGCCCCTTCGACACTTTTGTTTATAGGTGCATACCTTTAAGTATTTGGAATGCCCCGGGTACCTTTCATAGATGCATGGTTAGCATATTCTCAGAGTTTATCAGGTGTTTTGTTGAGGTCTTTATGGATGGTTTCACCATTCATGGGGATTCCTTTGACTCTTAATTACACCATCTAGAACTCGTGCTAGAGAGGTATATTGACACCAACCTTATTTTAAACTCTGAGAAATGACACTTTATGGTTGAAAGGGGCATTATTTAAAGTTATGTAGTGTTGGTTCACGGGCTAGAAGTGGATAAGGTTAAAGTGGACACAATCAAATCCTTACCCTACTCCACTAGTGTTAGGGACATTAGGTCATTCTTAGGTCACGCTGGATTTTACCGGCGTTTCATTAAGGATTTCTCTATGATTTCCTCCCCCTTATATAAATTGTTGCAAAAGGATGTTGAATTCATTATTGATAATTAGGGTAGGAAAGCCTTTGATCTCTTAAAAGAAATTCTTGTGACCTCTTTTACTATCCAACCTCCAAATTGGTCCCTTCCTTTTGAAATAATGTGTTATGCAATTTACTATGCTATAGGTGTTATATTAGGCCAAAGAATTGGAAGGGTACCACATGTTATATGCTACATGTTTGTAACTCTTAATGATGCACATCGCAATTACTCCACCATGGAGAAAGAGTTGTTGGCTATAGTATTTTCCCTTCAGAATTTTAGGCAATATTTGTTGGGTACTAAGGTCATATTTTACATGGATCATGCGGCTCTTCTTCACTTGGTGATTAAGAAGGAAGCAAAACTTAGGCTCATTAGATGGATACTTCTTTTGAGTTAGTTTGACCTTGAAGTGAGAGATAAGAAAGGTAGTGAAAATGTAGTGGCCGACTATTTAAGTAGATTGAAAACCCTTGAGAGCCTAGATCCCACCAAGGAGAAGCCCAAGTTGGAACCTATTCGGGAAGAATTTCTCGACGAACAATTGTTCGGGGGGGGACAACTAGCCAACGTTCGTATGCTGACATAGTGAACTTCCTTGCCACGGGGGAGTTTCCCCGCTCATTTGATAGAAAAAGAAAGGATAGATTGGTAAATGAGGCGAAAGAGTATTTTTGGGATAATCCTTACTTATGGAAACATTTCTCCGATCAAGAGATTAGGAGGTGTGTTTCTGAAGATGAGGTAGAACCAATCCTTAGACGTTTCCATTCCTCCAATGTAGGTGGACATTTCGGGTATAAGAGGACCACTAAGAGAGTAACTAAATGTGGCCTTTATTGCCCCCAACATGTTGAAACATTATCGAGATTTCATTCTAGCGTGTGATCAGTGCCAGAAAATGGGCAATACCTCATTCAAAAATGAGATGGCCCAAGTTCTCTCAATGTCGGTTGAGATTTTTTATGTGTGGGGAATGGATTTCATGGGTCCTTTCCCCAAGTCTTGTGGTAATTGTTATATCCTAATAATGGTGGATTATATGCCCAAATGGGTTGAGGCCAAAGTAACAAAGAAAAATGACGCAGCAACAATAATGAGTTTCCTCAAATCCAACATTTTCTCATAGTTCGCTGTACCCCAAACCCTAGTTAGTGATAGAAGTACTCATTTTTGTAAAAAAAAAAAGTTATTGAAGCCTTGCTTAAAAGATAAGGAGTGACCCATAGGACATCTACCGCCTACCACCCACAAACAAATGGCCAAGCGGAAAATATTGGGAAATTATGACCATCCTTGAAAAGAAGGTAAACCCATATCGAAAGGAGTGCAGTGCTCGATTAGATGATGCACTTTGGGCCTACCGGACCGCATACAAAACTCCCATAGGTATTTTTTTCCTTTTTGGATCCTCTTTGGCAAGATATGCCACCTCCCGGTCGAACTTGAGTTCAAACACATTGGGCTGTTAAATGCTTGAATATGAACTTAAGTGAAGCTGGGAAACATAGGAAGTTGCAACTACAAGAACTTAAAGAATTTAGGTGCAACTCCTATGATGCCACATTCATTTACAAGGAAAATACAAAAGCACGGGATGATGAGAAAATAGTGAAGATGGACTTCTTTGTGGGACAAAAAGTCCTTGTCTTCCAATCTCGGCTATGTCTTTTTCCGGGTAAACTGTGGTCAAGGAGGGTCCATAAGTGGTGACCAAAGTATATGATCAAGGAGCAATAGAGGTAAAGGATGAGGAGAATGACATTAAGTGGTTAGTCAATGTGCAAAGGTTAAAACCTTATTTAGAATGGGGTAAGGGAGTAGACAAGGAGGGCAATCTCCTCCTTAGTGAGAAAACTCAAGCATGAACTCTCCTGTAGCAAATAAGTCATGAGAAAGACAATAAAGAAACATTGTTTTCATTTTGTGTCAGTAGATTGTTCTAATTTTATGATGATTGGACTGTGTTTGATTTCTGTGGTGTTTTTAGGATTGTTAGTCATCAAATTTCAGTATGGAACAGTGCTACTCTCGGTTTTCTTGTTTTGGATGCAGGAATCCTTGTGTCAAATTTCAGAAGTAGAATGACAGGCCAGCCTCGTGTCAGCCTCCTAAACCACGAGGCAGCCTCATGTTAAACCCCCCCCAGGACGAAGAAGTCTCGTGCCAAACCCCTTCAACACAAGGCTCCATGTTTTGAGGAGGAATATTTTTACAAAAAACAAATTGAACTTAACAAATGGAGTTGACTCTTCGGTGTTTTCCCAACTTCTCTTTTCACCTTGATCGCATGCATTGGGGACAATGCATGAACTAAGTGTGTGTGTGTGTGTGTGTGTGTGGAGGGGGGTTGGAACACCTTTATGGTGGAATCTCTTTTGTTTTCTTGGCTTGATTGATTGTGTTTGATGACTATTTCCCTTGTTTTCTTAGTTTTTCCTTCATGAGTTTCGAAAACTTACTTCTAGTTTGTTTCAAAAATTTTGTTTTTCGGTGTGAGGGTACCATTTGTTGTTTTCTTGGGAGTGTTTTGGGAGAATTTTGGTGGATAATTTTTTTCTTATCTTCATGTAGTATGAAACCCACTTTTGGGGCATTTTGTGCTACACAAAAAAATGAAAAAAAAATGATGAAAAAATATATATATCCGGCTAAGGGAAACTTGGGCAACAAGGGGAAAAGCCCATCTAGGTCGAAAGACCTAGGTAAAAATAAGAGGCAAGGCTCGGCTAGGTTGAAAAACCTAGGAAAAAATGAGAGACCGGTGTGGAAAAATGTGAGTGGTGAGCTCAACATGTGTGAATGCTAGGATGAAAACCCAAAAGGGTTCCTAAGTAAAATGAGAGAAATAGCGAGAAAATGGAAACTTCAAAATGGAAAATCTCTTGGATTGTCATTGGAGGCTTCTTTCGGCGAAGGAGGTTTGGCTTCACACTTATCACTTATACACATTACCTTTTTGTTGGATAGAATTTTGTTGGATATGTTACTTGAGCATCTCCGGGGAGAGTGAGAGTTGTGAGATTCTTACAATCTTTGATGGAACTAGGGTAGCTTAGGAATAAGTTGAATGTATTGGTTAACTTATCTTTGCATACTACACTCCTCTTGGATATTTCTCGTTTTTGTTTACTCGAGGACGAGTAAAGGTTTAAGTGTGAGGGGATTGATGAGCACCTTACTGTATGTGTTAACCAATGCATTTGACACATTTGTTATTGTGTTTTGTTTGGTTGATTGTTAGTTTTAGTTAGGTTTACATTACAGAGGGTTTAGATAACCGTTGTTGGTTTTCTTATCTAACTCTCAAGTTTTATAGACTTAATTGAATCTAATGGACACTTTGTCCTCACGAGCACCTAAATATTATTTTGTGATCTTATTAGTACGTTGTTTGTGAGGACTTCAGCATTATTTTGTAGAAAGCCATCTGTGAGGGTGGTAGAAGATATTTGAAGACCATTCGCAAGGATGGTAGTAGGTAGATGGCCACGGACCAAAAGTGTGGTAATACATGGAATTGAGCCTGAAAAAGTCAGAGTCAGAGCTCAACAATGTCAAAAATGGAAGGCGACATCAACCAGAATGAACTAGCTAACTAGCCGACCAGCCAGGACCAGCCGACACGAGGCAGGCCTTCCAGCACGGACCAGCCCTTCTAGCATGACCCGTGCTAGAGGCGCCCAACATGGTGACACATCCTCTTGGCACAGAACATTTGGCCCCAACCAACCCGTGTTGCAAAAATCATCCGTGAAACTAAGTATGGACACGAACCTCACTCTTTCACACGGTCCGTGTCATTTCAACTCCAAAAATGCAAAGACCAGCCCACGAGATGTGAAGGATGACATGGACCGTGTTGTCCAACTTATCAAGAAATGTTTCCAGCCGACAGTCCAAGCCAAACGATACAGGTCACATGATCCAGAAGTTAAGAATAGAGCACCAGTTGATGGTCCGTGCTAGCTGACATAGCTCGCGTCAACACGAGGCCACATGACGTGCCAGACTGGCCAGCCCATGTCAGCACGAGGCTACACGGCCCGTGCCAGGGCAAACAGCCTGTGTCAGCACGAGGCTATCCGGCTGGCACGACCTGTGCCAGATTTCACACCTGTGTCGTTTACGGTTGCTAGGGTTTTTTGGCCTATTTTGGTTCTTTTTCAAGGCTCAATTCTCTACTACTATACATGTCAACCTATGTCTACTAGGGTTGAAGTTTATGCTCATTTTAGACTCTTAATAGTAGGGTAAAGAGAGAAAGAATCTCTTCCTTCTCTCTAAAATATTTTCTCTTCTTCACTTTATTTTTCTTTTGCCCAAAGACATTGAATTCAATGAAATATTTGGGTTCAATGCTTGGGGAGTAATTAATTAACTTGGGGTTTGTATTTGTATTCATGATTTGGTGTTTGTTTTGTGAGATTCCGTAGATCTACCAATTTTTATGTGTTTAAGATTATTATGTTGGCTTGTTCTTCATGTTCTTATTAATTGCATGATTGTTACACTAAGATTCGCACACACCGTTGTCTACTTTCATGTTGGCGCACTTATTGATATTCCCCAGGGAAGGAAACCTAGATGTGCTTGGGGTAACGATAGTCCAGGACCGTATGAGTATGTGCATGTGGGTTGCCGAGTCAACGTTACGATTGACCATACACTAGTCTTAGTCGGTAAATTGGCCAAGAGGGTTATAGATAGAGATAGCGTCAGTAGAAAACTATGATTAGCAACCCTAGAACCATCGATAAGGTGCTTCACCCCCTTTGCTTTTGTAGGCCTAGGGAGAAGCATTTGTGGTGTAGTGCCCGGGACGTAATCGTGCGGGGGAAATTCAAATCTGCACAACAGGGAAGGGATGTTGTTGCACTCCCCTAATTACAGAGGCGATGTCAATGGAAGATTACATGCGCACCCTACGTGACAGGTATGGGGAAGTGTTGACCATCGACCACACCACGTGTTATAAACACTAGAATATGTTTTTACATCTTGTATGTGATTTAATCGAGGATCGAAACGCCACACCAATCATGTTACGCAAATACTCCCCAAGTGCTAGTTTATATAGTTTATTCTCTTGTGATTTCACATGTTCCTAGTTGTTAGTAACCCCTCCCTAATCCCGTTTTAGCAATACTAGCTATTCCTAGCACGTGGTCAGATTGATGACCCGATCGTAGCTGTGTGTAGTTTACTTTTAGTTTCTTAACATCTCAGTGGATGACCCCGGTCTTGCCACTATCTACCCCACATATAGTACAGTAGTAGGAACGGGAGCAACATTAAAAATTTCTATCTTTGTGAAGCTACTCCTTGGGTTAATCGATGACTAGTTGATGATGCCGATAGGAGCCGGCTCAGCGGTTCCGAGGTAGAAATCAGAAAACACCATGCAATGGTGCCGTTAAGCGCACTCCTGCACTAGTGCTACAAAACAATTTTAAAAATACAATATAGAAGGTAGCAAAGTTAAGTTTTGACAAAACAAAGTAACCCAAGTTCTTTAGTTGACATTGTGCAAACAAATTTGTGGTATTTATTGTAATGAAATCTAGGACATCCATGTTTTCAAATTTTTTTTTGCTAATAATAATATAATTACTAAACTAGATTAGAGATGTAGCTCACCGACCAAAACCATAATGAGAGTCCGTCTCCTGCGAGATCGTCTCATGGTGAGACGGGGAGCAAATTATAAATAGTAAAAATATTATGTGGGAAATCTAAAATTCTGGGTAAAAACAAATTAATTATCACTAGGGGTGGATTTCAAAAACAATGTTAAAAGCCACAGACCGATATTTAAATACCAGAAAAAATATAACAGTTTCCCCAAAACTAATCGTCTGTCGTTGTCCGCTAATACTGCCGTTCGCCATCTACTGTGTTACGCGTCATTGTTCTTCAATCACTGTCGTTATCGAGCTCTCCGTCCTCAGCAATCTGTTCTTCGCGGCTTCAATTGGAGTGAAGAGATCACAGCAAGGAAAAACTCGACGAAGAAAGCTCCGCCAGTTTGCTGAGGCAGAGAACGCTCGACCACGGCGGCAAAGTAATGGAAAAGGAGGAGGTGAAGGAGGTGAAATGCAGTAAAGACAGAGGCGGGGCGGTGAAAAACAGCAACGGAGGTGGAGGTGGTGAAATGGAACGACGGAGTCAGTGAAAGGTAGTGAAGACGAAGGCGGTTGAAGAATCCGAAATGCAAGTTCCGGCGGATAGGACAGAGGTGAGTCGGGAATATGAGTTCTAAAATTTTCACTTTTAATTTGAGCTTGATTGCAAAATTAATTTCACTTTTATATTTGGTCTGATGAAACATCATATGAAACTAATTGAAAATTCAAACGAAATAGCTAAAAGATCAAACATTAAATAAAAATAATTAAATATAAATATATGAATAAAATTAAATGAAAATATTGATAATAAGAAAATTAAATTCATTAAACATCAATAAAAACTTTAAAAATATACTAGTTAAAATAGTAAATATCAAATAAAATAATAGAATATATATTGAATTCATATACTAAAATTAAATTTAAAAATATATTTAAATATATCTAAACATCAAATATAAATATTTAAACATCAAATAAAATAATAATATTATGTAAAATATAGTTTAATATAAAATACAAAAATGTGCATTGAATAAAAAAAGTTAAACATTGTATAAAATTACTGAAAACATACTCAGTGAATTTTAATATTTTAAATTTCAGTGTCAAATTTTAATATATAAACATCAAATAAAAAATACACGTGAATTTTAAAATATCGAAATGTGCATCAAAATATAACACTGATGTTGTGTAGATAAAAAACATTAATATCAAAATTTTAAAAATCATTCACACTATTGAAACATCAAAGATAAATTAAATAAAAACCTCATATTCGAAAACAAAAAACATCGATATAAAACTTTAATTCAGCGGGATGAAAAACTAATTACACATCAATATGATTAAAAGTATAAATTGAAAGTTAAAAATTAAGATAATAAAACACCACTAACTAGTGTCAAAATGTAAAGAGTGTCAAAATTTTAACATGTAAACACAAGTTTACCTTAAAAGATAAAAATTTAACTTTGAAACATATAATTTTAGTGGAAAAACAAGAATTATGAAAAAGCATCACAAGATTTAGTTAGAACATCAGATTCGATAGTAAAAACGCGCGCATTGGTTGAAAATGAGGAGAAAAATTGACCGGTATATTTATCCGTCTATTGAAAAATTAAGTATAACTTAAATAAAAATCTAATATTCGAAAACAAGAAACATCGATATTATTTTTTTAAATGTCATGATGAAAAACTAACACATCAATCAAAACGAAAGCATACATTAAAAGTTAAAAATATATATAATAAAAATGTCACTAGCTATAGTCAAAATGTATAGAGTGTCAAAACTTTAAAATGTAAACACAAGATTTACCTTAAAAGATTATAAATTAAGTTTGAAACACATGATTTTAGTGAAAAGAATGAATTATTAAAAACATCACAAGATTTTCTTGAAATATCAAGGACTGGAAATGAAACACCAAATCTGGTAATAAAAACGTGTGCATTGAGTGAAAAGGGGGAGAAAAATTAATCAGCGAATTTTTCCGTCCGGAAATATTGACCCGCGAGATTCTTATGACCCAAAATCATTAATTCCAAAATTATTTGTGCCTAACACCCCCAAAAAGTGGTATTTGCAATCAGATCCCTCCTCCATCTCCCAAGTTTTCTTAAATTGTATTTGGAACTCCATCTCCTTTAAAACTTTATAATATTGCACATTAATTCTTGATCTCACTGTGAGACGGTCTCGCACAAGATTTTGGCTTGCATTGAGCCTCTGCTATTATGTTTGGCTCACTGAAGTAATGCATATCTAATGTTATTGATAATATAACTTTTCAATTGGCTAGATCAATTCCCATGAGATCTATTAGTCTAGGCATTCGATATTCAGTAATTTCCAAATGAAAAAGATATTTTAAGTGGGATGGTATTGTTCCATACATGGTTAAGCGCCATACACTAAAATCAACTATTTCTAGGCAACCTAAAAGATGGTGTCTGTATGAGTGCATCACTCTGACCACTACCAGTAAGTATGCAATCCTTCTGCAATCTGTCTGCAATCCGATCAATAAATGTTGTGGGGATTTTTTTTTTCTATAGAAGGAAAATAAGCCTCCCATTTGCAATCTGATCAATAAATGGGACTGCGAATGAAACCTCCCATTTTCATGTCTGTGGTGTTATTTATCATTTGGATCCTAAGTGAACTGGTTTTGAATCCTAGATAGAAAACATTGTTCCGAAAATAAAACCTGCTGCCGTGAGGCAACTTGGTTGTGTTTTAGAAATTGAAGTCGGTTCTGTGTTGATTTTTTTGTTCCCGTTAAACATGTCCTTTAAACTTATCTTTAGTATTTCATCGATGAAATTGAACAAAATGGGTGATAGAAGATCACATTGCTTTGAAGTATTCATAACGGGTGCCGATATTTAGAATGAGAACCAGGCCCTACCGATGTTTCCAAGCTAAGTGAGACAAAATGGCCATGGAATCCATACTTTGGAAGTAAGGAATTAAACATTGGCCAAGAGACTCTATCAAAGTCCTTGGACATATCAATCTTAGCTATCATGTTAAGTGATTAACCTTCTTTAATCTTGCAATGTAACTGGTTCTTGTTTGATTAGTGTATTATGAGAGATCACTCTACCTTTACCTAAACCATTTTTTTAATGAAATATAATACATTTAGGCAAATGAAATCTTATTTGTGGAGTTTAGGGATTGGAGTGACTAAAACGCTATAGAAAGCCCAAGGTAGTGGAACTCCATACATAGATAGATTCTTGAATTGCTCTTGAGGTATATCATCCTTAATGATTGTCCAACCGGTTCAAAGGAATGTGCTTGTGCACCATTCAGAGCCTAGTGCACCATCTCCACTCAGTTCAAAAACTAGATTATATTGTTCCTCCATTTGTAGCATTTTTGGAAATTCAGTATTGCCAAGTTCTGTCGTGACTTCAGGTACATAAGATAAAAAATGAATAGTATCCACATTACCACTCGCAGAAGTTTTTGGGGAAAAAATGTAGCAGTGGCACTTATGGCATCTTGATGAGTGATTCAATTATTATTTTCATCCAAGATTTTATTTATGCACATTATAGCTTGTTATTCTTTACTCTGTTATATAAGAACCAATGTTTGGATCCCTATTTTTAGCCATTTATGCATTGATTTTTATTTTCATAATTCTTGTTCTTATCTCGGGCATCGATCTATTCAGTTTTGCATCGGCTTTACAAAACTTATTTGATCTTTTGAGTTATTTGAACTATCCAACCTATTTCAATTCCCGCTATATGAGCTCCAACCCTCTTACATCTTGAAAAACGTTTCCAAAAATTCCATGATTTCATTTTTCCAGCGATATCTTTAATCTGGTTAGTTTCATGAAAAATATAAAAATATGTTGCTGCTATAAAGGTTCTTTTCAATTTGTTATAACCAAATCAAAGAAATAATTTTTATGTAGGGTAGGTCTTTTCATATATCTGTGTGCCTAGAAGCAGTGGTGATAGCATGAGCTGTTTCTTCCAAATACTTGCACAATTGCATATATGCAATCATTAAACCACTATTATTATTTTTTCCAATGTTCAATATAGTCTTTTGAGGACCTTATCTTACTTTCATCTCCCATTTATTCATGCATACATATTACCAACACTCTTAATTTCATTGTGAATGTTTTGATCTAAAAAAGACTCCAAATTAACCACGCTATTAACATCTGGAAATGATTTTCCTTTGCATTTTGAGTGATCTTGAACATTGAAATCACCAAGTTCATTTAAATTTTGTAACCTGTTTTCTATGTCCCCAAACATGTCATATATTTCTCATCTAGAGTGTGTATCAAACGTACAAAATAAATTAAAATGAGGAGACATGCTTTATGCGAGACCTTTAAGTATAAACATTGTTCACGGGAATGTAAAACTGCAACTTGGTAATCAACCTTTTAACATAACTATGATAGAACCATTAACTAATGTAAAAGATAGCTGAAAACCTAACTGATTTTAAAATTCATTAGTTTTGAAATTGATTTATTTGGTTTGATCACATTTAGAATGACAATTTTGTGCATCTTTTTGCGCCCACTCTAAGTTAAAAGTTTACAATTTATTAGAAAATTTTGATATAACATTTTCGCGAATTATTACAATGTTTAGGGATTTGAAAAAAAAATCCGATGGGGTAACAGAGTTTAGGGTAACCTGTGGGGCCATCACTGTGCCGGTCTCCCATTGTAATTGAAACTGGTCATTCATTTTGATTGGTGTGATGATTTTGCCTTGATCTTCCTCTTTTTTTCCATGCTAAGATAGATGTGCACTGTACTGAGTTTTTAGCAAAGAGGAATGCGATACGGTTAGCCGTATATAGCTAAAATATTTTAAATCCGTAGAGAACATGTTTCTATCCCCCAAAGAAGGGCATAAGATATCAATAGATGATATCCAAGTGTTTTAATTTCTAAAACTGATTGTATTTGCCTAATTCCAATGAAATGTGAGTGGTTGGCGCCTTGGTAGTTGCCACTTCCTCTCGGTGAAACAAAATTTCTCGTGCTTATAGAAAGATATCATCTTCATCTTCCCGTTCCACTTGGATTGGCACTTTGCCGTTGTTCTTGAACCGTTCCTCCACATTTTGAGTGGCCTTTTTCTGTATTTTTGTTGAGATTCCCCTGCATTGCACTCAATCGGTTTATGCTCACGTTTTAAACACTTGGAGAAGTGTGTTGGGTGGACTTCCTAGCATAATAATTATTTTTGTTTGATGGTTTCAATACAAAATCATGGTACTAGTTGTTTATATGATTGAAGTTGTTTTGTAGCGTAATAAAAGATCATAAAAGTAAAAAACAAAAGAGATTATGCAAGAGAAGTATGGTTCTAATTAGAGAAAATACAGCAATTGGAAATAGAGAAAACCATGAGAAATACTTGTTCTTTTTTTAAAGAAAAAAAACAAGAGAGAGAGAGAAGAAATCGCGCAAATGACCTGACTATGTGCTTATCACATGCGAGTTTTGCATTTAAAAAAATAATTTACCCCCTCCTCGATAGCAAGGTGGGCCACTAGGGTAATAAGTACTTGTTGGTCCTATGTGTTTTTACTGACACATACTGTCATCGGGATTAACATTGGGAAGTACTCTTCGTCCCGGCCATCTGGTTCTTCTTTCGCACTCTTTTGTTCGCAGATTCCTCTACCGGAATATTGAGTAAATTCTCTGTGAACCGGATTGTGAACTCTTATTCACCGTGCCTTTTATTTGCTGATAAGTTGCGTCGGTAATTGAATTTTGACTTTATGTGCTTGATGAACAGGGGTACGGATTAATTGGGAGCTATATCGATTGAGTTTTTCTTGATAATTTTTAATGCTAGTTATCTGTATGGTGGTGCGTAACATTGTAAATGAAGAGCTGAAAGATTTTTATATTTTGATAAAAGAAATGGACAAGTTGGGCATCCATTGCCTTTTCTCTTTAACTACTGATTTTAGTACATTATTATTATTGAAATTGAGATGGTCCTTATTGTATGCTGGTTGAAATAGCCAATTGATTTGGGAGTGTGCTTTGTAGGGGGGAAATATGGGGCAGACCGGCAAGCGATTTAGGAAAAAGGATTTCGAGAATAAGAACCAGAAGAGGAGGATAGAAAAAGATC
>JAULKM010159119.1:0-16559 GCA_032355605.1 Rubia tinctorum
ATACCCGTATCGGCTGCTCAAAATAACAAAACAAGTCCATACTAAATTTGGATTCTTCATCCCGAGGAAAAAGAAATAAAATATAACAAAATCTATTCTAACTCTAATTAACTAATTCTTAAAATTAAGGAATTTCAATTGGAAAGAGATAACAAAATTCTTATCAATATGAGAAGTGAGTATTTTTAATTCTCCAAATCCAAAACTCTTCAATAATTCACTTTTCACTCCATAACTTCAGCAATTCTGCTTTTGCCTCATTCCTTCATCCATGGAATAATGTCTTATAAAATAAGAACATTTTCCATTGGAGCACATCGCCTCATTAAAATCCTTAACCTAGAAAACTCAGTGGGAAAAAACCGTTGGTTAATGGAAAAAGAGTACAATGTATAGCTCCCTTTCAATTCTTCAAAATCCATGAATTCCTGGACTAAAAACACCTAAAGTGCAAATTATATCTCAATAAAATCATAATAATCCCACAAAATATGAATGCAATATAACACATATCATCAAACTTCCAATCAGATTAATGACGTCGACAACTAACATTAAAGATCTATAAATGCACAATAGACAAAACATTAAATAGATGGAAATGATTCTCAAGACATGGGCAAGGAAACTACAATCAATTGTTCCCAAGACTAAAACTAGCTACTAGAGTTCATATTAATGTTCATAAGCAAATTCAACATAATCAAACATGAAAGAGTAGGTCTTCTGACAGGCGGCATGTCCATAAACTTATGGATATGCCACTTTTTTTTACCTTATACATTGCATTTGTTAAATTACATGTTAAAAATATTTTAAAAAATTGACAATATTTTTTTTATATTTTATATTTTCACATTATAATGCATATTATTACTTGTTTTAACTTTTAAAGTATAATATTTAAATTTTATTAAAAAAATTACAACATTTATGGTAAAAGTCACAGTGGACTGTCCATAGGTTTATGGAAAGTTGCCATTCCTGAGACTTTCTCAAGATGAAAATAGATGAAAATAAAGTAGAAAGTAGGGTTTTGAAGAGAGGAAAGTCGGAGAAGAAGAAATTGCAATAGAGAGGATAAGAGTTGGTATTTATAGTACAAGAAAAAAGCATACCAAGACAGCAGTCTGTCGCGACCCGCGACAGACGCCAAATGCTGCATCTTCATTTCTTCATTTTCTTGTCCAAGTCTTCCTCAAACTTCACTTTTTTGTCTTCCATTCTTCAAATAGTCAAGCCCAAAACAATGATCTTGAAATCCTCCAATCTTTACATCTCTGTCTCGTCACACAAAATTTCCTAGAAAAGTAGTAAGAGTGCAAAAGTCATTCTTAACTCTCCTAAGAGAATTTCAAGGCAAAATGCAAAATCTAGAGCACAATAGCATACAAAAGTGAGTCCAAAATGTCCTAAAATAACAACATAAAATGAACACATCATATATTATTTTGTAAAACCATTACCGTACCAAATTCTAGGTATACCAACACATTGGTATATGAAAAAGGCGGTTGGTATCGGTATGATATGATAGAATACCACCAAATTAAAATATAATAAATTAATGTTTTATTCATAAAAAAAAGTTACAAATAATTAAAGTTATCTATTATATAATCATAATTTTTAAAAAATTAAATATCATCTAATCATAATAATAATAAATTAAGATAACGTAACATTAAAAATTATAATAAGTAAGTTATAAGAAATAAAAGGAATTTATGATTTTATTTTATTTTTGTTAGACTTAAATCAAAAATACTAGTTGTGAAGAATCTTATTTAAGAAAAACAATGAAAACTTTTACAAATATCCAATATATTGGAACCAAAATATAATTTAAATGTTTCAAATTATTGCTATTGATTCTAATATCAATGAATGACTAAATTTTAACTAAATAAAATTTCAAATTTCACATTAAAAAAGTTACTCCCTCTGTTTCTTTAACAATGGCACACTCACTAAAAATGGGTGTTTTTTTTTTGGCATCCCTGCAGCTTTGGCCAAAAAAGAAAAGGGACAATTTTACAATGAACATTTTTATCCTCGTACCTTTTACCAATTTACCTTAATTAACTTCCAATTTTCGTAAACATGCCCTACTAGCCCATAATTGACCCATGTTTCAGACCCAAGTTTCAGACTCAGCATTATGGGCTAGTCATATCTAGCAATTACCCAAGAGCCAAAGCTAGTGTGTCATTGTTAAAGAATCTGAGGAAGTATGTTTTAACATGTAGTTGTGTGGTATGGTGCAGCAGTACCATGGTAATATTTTCTCAATACCATTACTGTCTCATCATAAGTGTATGGTACAGTACTACCATACCAAATCATCGATTATCAACATATTCGGCACAAATGATACCTGGTTCGGTTGGTGAATTTGTTGGTATGGTATTTTGTCTCAAAATGGCAGCCCTACATTCAACCAAATCATTTGTTTTTAAAGGTTATCAATGAACCAAACTCTATTTCTTTATATATATATATATATATATATATATATATATGATTTTAAATCAAATATAAATATTATATTGTGAATTGTTAATTATAAAATAAATATTAATAGTATACATAATTAATTAAATATACAGAAAATTTAAATTGTATAAATGACACAAAAAAATTATATACGCATGTAAAATTATTTTTATGTTAATCCTAATGAAAAATAATTAACACTAGTTATAAAAAATGGAAGATTTTTTAAATAAGAAAAATAAAAAATATTAAGTTCTGAATTGTACTATGATAAAACTAATCTCTACTTATAGAGAATGAAAAAGACAAATTTTGGAAAATACTATCTTTCCATATGCCTATGGAAAGATGTGGTTGAATTTAGTTGCAATATTAAAATTTTACTATGCAACGTGTAATAGTTATAAGTTTATGACTAGATTAATGCAACCCAAAATTATTTTTTTTGATTTTTTTACTAATTTGCAACTTAAATTTTGATATTTCCCTAACTTATGAAAAAATTATTTTTTAAAAGATGGACTCAATGAAAAATGTCATTTATAATTAACTTTCTTTAAAAATGAAAAATAATATAAAAATCAGACATTCACTAATGAAGATAAGAGAATTTGAATGTTGATATTTTGTATTTTCATCTGCACGTTTCATTTTTTTCACCTTGGTCCCACTATTTCCAAGGCTGCCACTGAGGTTGGTTTTCGGCCATTTCTTTTGTGGGATTGGGCTGAACCGTTTAATTGTTTGTTTTTTAAAAAAAAATTGAAAGTGGCAGACTTTTTGGTGAAAGAGTCACCGATAAACAAGTAGACCGGGTTTGATAGAAAAGTGCGATTTTAATATTATTGTTTTAATTAAAAGTGTCAAAATAACATAATAAAATTTAAAATTATAAATCTAACCCTATATTATGGTCAAAAATTTCAATCTAGCCATAGCAACCAAGTTGTGGCTGAAATTCTTTAAAATGACCAATATACCCCTTTGAACATCAAAATTTCAAAAAAGAGGAAAACACGGTATTACCATTCCTAAAACCCCCTCAACCCCCCCCCCCCCCCCACAACCAGCACTGGTGGTTGGGTTAGATAAGCATTTTTTGTTAAAAAGAGCGGGTTAGATTAGCAATTTAGTAAAATAATACAGGGTTAAATCAACACTTATGTAAAAACGATAGGGTCAGATCAGTACGATCACAAAAAATATCTTTTGAGGAGAGCCCACTCCTTGTAAATATGTCTTTGTTACAGAATCAAAATGGTTCGGTTGGAACAAGATGACGATGAGGAATCTATTTCCGAAAGCAAGGAACGGAAGTGTGGCATCCAAATTGGTGACACTCTTTGAGAATGATGCGTTCCATTTTTCTTCTCTAAGTCGTACACTTCCATTTTAAAACAATTTGTTGTCCATCTATTGTCAATTACAAAGAGAGAATATGTAGGTTGTTCATTCTTGTCCAAGATGTTGAACACATTGTATCCTTGTACAAGAAGAAACATGCAAGTGGGGAAAAAAAGTAATGAAACCATACATTTCGGACGTAATGTTTATTGTTGTTTAATACCGAGTATAATAAGGTTGTTTGGTAATGAATTTTTTGATAGTTTTGATCTGGCCTTCTTTCTTTTACATGAGTGCTGATTTCACCCTATATTTTTTACAAGAGTGTTGATTAAAACTCTGTTTTTAAAATAAAAGTGTTGATCTAACCCAGCCACCGGCGGCAGCAGCCAACACCGGTTTGCATACGAAGCATAGGGGTATAACGGTCATTAAATTTTAATTCTAGGGGTATTTTTGTCTTTTCAAACAAGGTCAACGCCCAAATTCTTTTAGTCAATGCCGAAATAGTGCAATTTGGGCATTTCTGTACCATCTCTCAAAATCTTAGGGTTAGTTTAGCACTTTCAAATTTTATAGGGTCATATCTGCACTTTCATATTTATGCAGGGTTATTTATGCACTTTACCCTTACTTTTATAGAGTAACACTTCAAATTTAAAATACTCCCTCAATCCCAAATTAAATTGCCCACTTATTTTTTTGAACTATTTACTATCAAAATTTGACAACATATTCCCTTCTCCTCGCTTTCCTTCTTGAATCTTCTTTTCCCTCATCTCCCCGTGATCATGAGGAGATGGGGAAACAATAATTTTATCAATTGGTATTCTTTTAATGTTTATTTTATTGAATAAGTATTGATTTATCTCCATACATCATCATACTTCTTGAACTTGATAGATTAGATTGTTGTGTTCATGTTGATCATTCAATTCAATTGTTCATGTCGATGTATTTTGTTCGATATATATGATTTCACAAATCGTATGTTTCTCTTGGAGGAGTCCTGTTTTTTTATCTGTATTTTTCAAAGTGTTTACAGCTTCGACAACATAGATCATTTTTTGGATCAACCGGCTGAAATTTTGGTTTTACCGTTTTAACTTACTTATTGGACATGTGTTTCAACATATCCTATCTAACCAAGTATGTAAAGAAAATAACACATGGGCACACACAACTTGGTTACGCAGTTCAGTAAAATTCACCTACATCTGCGGGGCCTAGCCCAGTTCAGAATAAATCCACTAATCAGAAAGATACAGTATAAAGTGCACCATAAAACTATACTTATCTTTTCTAATTACAAGCGTGAGGATTTTGCAAGCTCCCTTTGCTATCGATCCACCTTGATCAGACTCCTTCTGACCTCGAAACTCGTCGACACTGGATCTCCTCCTCCCGAGGAATTAAGGTATACGATTTTGAACTTTGGTCAACAGGTCACGTGTGTTGGAAAATATGAAAAACTGGCTCTTGCAAAGCTCTCGGATAGATGGAAATCTGAATGCAAATTTTCTCAATTAAAATCGTCAGAGTTTAAGCCGTGATGTCTAGTATAAATAGTCCCATGAGCAGATAAGAATTCTCCATAATTATCTTCATAATATTCCTATTCCTTATCTGCTTTTGGAGCATATCCAAAACCCATAAATAAAGGGATTTTTCTTCTTTCAAATATCCCATAATATTCCATAAAACCAATTCCACAATTGTAGGAATTTTCCAAAACTCCATTATGCTTCAACACGTCCGAATCAAGTATTGTGTAAGCTCCATACTTACATATATCAATATCACGCAATAATCTATTAATCTATTCCTGATTCTTTCCGTATGTTCCAACATAGAACGTTTTTCTTTTACAACATTAGTTCACAAATGCCAACTCAATAATCAATGAAGTTCATGTGACTTTACAATCTCCCCCTTTGACATTTTGTGGACCCAACTATTTTGGCATAAAGAATTACAAGAAAAACTTCCAATTTCACGATCATAAGAATACTAGAAATTCCTTATGTTGGAACATATACTAATGGCTAAATCTGAATTAATAAAGGCACGGAAACCAAAATTATAAGGAAATAATTCAGATTACATCACCACAAAAGTAGTATCCAAAATCCTCCCAAAATATTCTCCCCCTAGGGTCTTGAATACGCCAAAGAAAAAAAACATGAAAAACCAACAAAAGTTCAGCAAAATAAGAATTTGCTCCTTCTGAATTTAATCATTGACTATGTTGGAACATAGCCCTTCAGAAATCAGTTCTAATCAGGAGCAGCACCTTGTTCTTCCAGCTGAGCTTTCTCTGCTTCAATTCTGGCCTTCTTAGCTTCAAGTGCAACAATCTAAATAGTAATTACTCATAGCCTTGCATCCAGAGCCACCGGCTTGGCTTGTTTCTCATCTCCGACAAAAGTAGAAGATGCACCCTTGGGATTCCATGGCAAATCATGGACTTGTCTCATCCCAAAAGTCTTCTTATTAGGCTTGAGAGGCTTAATCTTCATGATTTCATCTTCAAGAAATCCCCTCACTTTTGCATTCTTGGCCAGCGCAATAAGAAGTCCAGGATAAGTTAAGGCATGCTTTGCCTTGGGAGAAATTGCTTGGTGGAGGGCATCCAGCAGTTCATAGCAATCTGATACAACCCAAAGAATCTGGAAGAAAGGCATGAAGCCTGAGAATATCCAGTAGCTGGAAAGATTGTCTTAAAAACACCAGAAATTACAGATAAAATTTCATTATCATACACATTTAGCTCATCAGAAAACAAACCATCAAATTCTGGGGTTTTAAATCCCAACATCTCATTAATCTTGGTAGCAGAAAAATCAATAATCTTCCCTCGGAAATATATTATGTCACACCAAGGAGAATCCTCCTCTAAATTTCCAACCATCAAATTAGAGTAAAACTCACAGACCAACTGCTTGTTATACTTATCACACAATATAACAGTAGTCTCAATCCCAATCAGCTTAATAAAATCAGTAAAACCACAAGGCTTATAGGCAACCAAATCAACTACACTCTAAAAAGTTATCTTCCTCTGAGAAAAAATATCCCACATCTCCTCACAATCATTATACCAAAATATTGTAGAGACAACATCACTTACTGATGGAGGTGGCAATGATGGCTTCTTCTTCTTGGGAGAAGGTTTCGGCCTTCTTGCTTCTCTTCGCTGGCTGAGAGGATTCTGCTTACATCTCCTTCCTCTTTCCCTTTCTGCGCCTAGTCTAGACTGGAGTAGGTCAGGTCAGGTTCCTGTGTTGGAACATACTCTTCCTGTTGCTGCTCAGTATCTCCAGTGGCATGTGTTCCAACATAGTCAGACCCAACAGAAAGTTCAACTCTCTGTGTTGGAACATGTTCTTCAATCTCCTCTGTCTCAACAACTTCCATTATGTGGTCATCTCCCCCTCTCTTCTCAGTCTCAGAAACCTCCACATCATCATAAACAGACCCACCATAAACATCATCCATCAGATAGTCTTGGTTTCCCATAATATCACCAGTGGATACAAATTATGGATCATCCAATTCCATAGGGTGCTCATATTCAGCTTCATGCTGGTATGTTGGAACATACCCAACATCATCTTCCTCTTCGCTATCAGACAGGACAATTACCGGGGGCTCTAAAGCCTGAGCTCTTCATTCCTTTGAGCGGTCACAACATCAAAAGGAAACATCTTCATCTGATCAGTGGATCTGAATTCCTCCCAACCTTCAGTTTCCTCATCATCAATTTCTTCAATTTGAACAGAACTAGAATATGGGATATAAGAATACACATGAAACATATCATTTCCTCTATGTCATTCGTATGCACCATACAACAACCTAAGAGTATAAATATCCTCAAAATCACCTATGTCCCCCCGAGAGTAATTCTTTCATATTAACCTCCAGAAATTCCACTTTAATATTTTCTAAATTTCTCATATCAACGGTAGCTTGGTTGGCTTGCACCCACTTAAACTCATCTATGGAATCAAACTTTCTTCCCTTCCAAATAACGTGAGTAGATTCAAAATTAGTTACCTTTTGAAAATGATATTTCTTCTTGCTTGGTACGTTCTTCTCGGGTTCGCAGGAGGTGAGTAGGAGCGGCTTCACATATCCTTGAGTCTTGTTTCCGGCCATTGAATCTAGTTTTAGAAAATAACGCGGTAGGGATTTTGGGTCGACTAAGGAGTTTTTGAATCACTCAAACTCGGCAAGATAACTTCCAAATTTTTTAAAGTTTGGTAGAGAACAAGAATGCAATGCCGAAAAAGAGGGAATATGGAGAGATGAAAAGAATTTGAACCAAAAATAACTTCTCCTTTCACCTCTCTAACTATGTCCCTTTTTACCTTTCCAAGACTGTAATTACCCTTCTTCTCATCTCAAATCATGTCCCACCTTGAACTTCCAACATACCTTTCAACTACTCAACCCTTTTTATTTATTTTATTTTCCGTCTTCTATTTTATTTTCCAAAAAATTTCAAAGCAAAAAAAACTTAACCAAACAAAAATATAAATAATGTACAGAGGAATTTCAGAGAAAATACCTCATATCTGACACACACCAAGGTGTTGTCTGAGAAATTCAAAAGTTGAAGCGTCCAACGTTTTAGTGAATATATTTGCATACTGCTCACATGTTGGAACATAGGTCACCACAACCTCCTTTCTTTCAATCAAATATCTAATAAAATGATGTCTGATATAAATATGTTTCATTCTTGTGTGCTGAACAGAATTCTTAGAGATGTCAATTGCACTTTTGTTGTCATACAAAATCTTTAAGGATCCTTGCTGAATTTCATAGTCATTCACCATTTGTTTCATCCATAATAATTGTGCACAACAACTTCTAGCAGCAAGATACTCAGCTTTAGCAGATGATAAGGAGATCAAATTTTGCTTCTTACTATACCAAAAGACCAAATTTGTGCCAATAAAAAAACAACCACTGGTAGTACTTTTGCGATCATCTGCATTTCCAGCCCAATCAGAATCACTATAATCAATAATACTTGAGTCTTGATTCTTAGAATACCATATTCCATAATCACAAGTCCTACTAACATATCGAATAACTCTCTTTACTGCAGTTAAATAAAATTCTTTCGGATCAGCCTGAAATCTTGCACAAACACCTACACTGAAACATATATCTGGTCGGCTAGCAGTGAGATACAAAAGACTCCCAATCATACTTATATAATTTCTGATCAATTGATACACCTTTATCATCCTTCACCAATATTTCAGTAGTTGCCATTAGAGTTCGTATAGATCGGGCATTACTGAGTCCGAACATCTTCACCAGATTCATGGCATACTTTCTTTGATTTATGAACAACTCATTATTTTCTTGCTTAATCTGAAGCCCTGGAAAATATGTGAGTTCTCCAACCATACTCATCTCAAACTCAACCTGCATAAGTGACACAAAATCTTGCACCATAAATGGTGATGTGGAGCTAAACACAATATCATCCACATAAGTTTGAGCAATCAAAAACTTTGTGGACTTAGAAAGCACAAATAAGATACGATCTACTCCCCCTCGATGATAATCTTTCTTAAGTAGAAAGTTAGTCAGTCGCTCATACCATGCTCTAGGTGCATATTTCAGACCATATAGTGCCTTCTTAAGTCTATACACGTGATGTGGATAGTAGGGATCCTCAAATCCTTTAGGTTGTTCCACATACACCTCCTCATTCACCACTTTATTCATAAAAACACTTTTCACATCCATCTGATATAATGTAAAGTTCAAAGTACAAGCAATAGCAATTAAGATGCGAATAGATTTTAACCTGGAAACTGGTGCAAAAGTTTCATCAAAGTCTACTCCTTCAACCTGAGTATATCCTTGAGCCAAAAGTCTAGCTTTATTACGAGTAATCTGTACATCTGCATCTGACTTGTTCTTGAAGATCCACTTTGTATCAATAACATTTACCCCTTTTGGACGAGGAGTGAGATACCATACATCATTATGTTCAAACTGCTCGAGCTCTTCTTGTATTACCACAATCCAATATTCTTCAAGTAGTGCTTCCTTGTAGTTTTTTGGCTAAATCAGTGAGATGAAACATTGTAGTCCGGCTAATTCTCTGTAATTAACTCTAGGAATCGATCGGGTTCTTCTTGAGATAGGTTCCAGTATCTCCTGTGTTGGAACATGCTGAACTGGTGTAGGGAAGGATGTTCCAACATACTTTTCTTCTTCAGATTCCGGCTGATCTATTGATTGATTAGATGTTCCAACATAGTCTGACTGCTCAGGTGAATTATCCTGTGTTAGAACATGCTCTGCATCTGGTTCATCTTCTTTTTCATTCGAACCATGTATGTCATCAGAATCATCTACAACTAAATTTATAGACTCCATAAGAGAGTGTGTTTGTAGATTGTAAACACGATAAGCACGACTATTAACAGAATACCCCATAAATATTCCAACATCACTACGATTGTCAAACTTAGCCAATAGATCTCTATCTCTGAGAATATAACACTTGCTTCCAAACACATGAAAGTGAGACAAACTTGGCTTCCTGCCCTTCCAAATCTCTTAAGATGTTTTGCTGGTAAAAGGCTGAAGATACACACGATTTATTGTATAACAAGCTGTATTGACAGATTTTGCCCACCATTTTTTGTGTATTCCTTTCTCTGCTAGCATAACTCGTGTCATATCCTGGAGTGTTCTATTCTTCCTTTCCACAATACCGTACTGCTGTGGAGTGATTGGAGCAGAGAACTCATGATGAATCCCAAGTTCATCACATAAAACACTGAATTAATAATTGAGAATTATATGCCATGATCACTTCTGATTCTGAAAATATTTCCTACCGGACTTCCTTCCTCTGTCTACAATTTTATCACCAAACTTCTAAACACATCCACAATTTCATATTTTTCTTTAAGAAAATCCACCCAAATATATCTAGAGAAATCATCAACACATACAAAGATGTACTTCTTACCACTCACACTAGATGTGTTGACTGGACCCATTAAATCCATATGAAGCAATTCAAGATTCCTTGAGGTAGTAATATATTGAACTGAAGATTGAGGAGACTGAATTTGTTTACCTTGTTGATATGGACCGCATAGAATTCTACCTTTGGTTGTAAGTATGGGCATACCTCGTACTACCTTTGAATTGGTAATTTTCACCAAGGTTTTGTAGTTGATATGACCAAGCTTACTATGCCACAAAGTCCCTTCATCTTTCTTTGAACTCAGACATCTCACTTCTTGCTCCAAGAGGTAACAGTTGTCCAATGATCTAATACCAGCAAATACTTTATCTTTGCCATATCGTACAACACATTTGTCTTTTTGAAACTCAACTGTCATATTGTCATCACACAATTGACTAATGCTCAACATATTTGCCTTTAGATCTTCAATAAGCAATACACTAGTGAACACGGGAAATCCTTCAATGTGCATTTCACCCTTGCCAATAACACGACTCATTTTCCTGTCTCCAAAAGTAAAAAAACCACCATCATATGGTTTAATTTTTGTCAGAAACTCCTGAGTTCCAGTCATGTGACGAGAGCACCCACTATCAAAGTACCACGAGTCTCTAGAATTTGCAAAAAGAGAAGTATGAGCAACAAAGTAATTATTAATGTGTTTAGGAACCCATACCTTTCAAACCATCTTTGATCATTGTGTATCATCTATGTTGGAACATGCAGACAGTTGCTGTCCATTCATGATATCTCTGAGTAATCTAGGACATTGTTCCTCAGTATGACCTTGAAACATGCAATAGTTACAGATGAGAGATTTTCGTTGATGAATTCGGATAACCTTTCTCTTAATCTCCTGAATTTCAGCCTTGAGATTTCCCGTATTGCCTGATAGGTTGTCATAATCAATTCCTTGCTGATCTCCAAAACTTTTTCCCATGATCAGAATGTCATCGAGCTTTGTCTTTCTAGTATTTAACTTGGTGATTGTCGCTTCTTCCATCTCTGCTCTCTAAGTCACACAATATAGTCTCAATTTCATATCCTTGATTTCATTCTTAAGTTTTTCAACCAATACTACTAGTTCTTTCCCTGTCTCGGCTAGTTGATTTTTCTCCATCTTCAGGGACTTGTTTGCGTCAGCAACCTTTAACCACATGTCATACATTTTTTCATACATAGTGTAGATCTCTTCATCACTAACGGTTTGGTCTTCATCATCACTGGAAGTATCGTCAGAACTTATGTTGGAACATACCTTATTATCTATGTGGGAATATATGTCTGCACCATCGGTATCGTCACAAACTTTTGCTCCAAATGGCACATAATTTCCGGTAAGCTCCTCTTCATCTTTCTCATCTTCTTCATCCTCACTCCACGAGTTGACATATGATCTTTCTTTATTCTTCCGAGTATTAGCACATTCAGCCTTGATATGTCCAAAACCTTCACATTTTCTACATTGAATCCGTCTTAGCTGTTTTGCTTCACCACCTTGATTTCTAGAGTATTGTTGATTTCCAGAGTGCTATTTATTTCCTTGCTCCATGTTCAATCCATGATTATTTCCAATTTTTTGTCCACGAAGCCTGTTTTCACCAGTTCATTCTTGCGATTTTTTGTTCACTGCCTCTTTCAGCATCCTTGAGAAATTGTTAGTGATGAGAGCATTTCTTCAATACCATCCTCACTATCTGATTCGTGGTTATCCCCCGATGAAGATAATTTGAATGCCAATTCCTTCTGAGTTTTCTTTGCAGGCTATTCCATAGTCATCTCACACGTATGTAGTGATCCCATCAACTCATCCAAGGACATTGTGGATACATCTCTAGCTTCTTCTATTGCTACAACCTCCATTGGAAATATCTTGGGCAGTGATCTCAATGTCTTCTTCACCAACTTAGATTCCTTGTGGACTTTTCCCAGTTGATAAGTCATATTAGAGATGTCTCAGACTTTTCCATTGAATGTGTCAATCATATCATCCTTCTCCATTTTCAATTCTTCGAACTTTGTAGTCAACATCTGTAGTTTGGATTCATGTACACAACTGGTTCCTTCATGTACAGTCTGCAAAATATCTCATGCTTTCCTAGCCTGATAACATGTAGAAATGAGTCTAAACTGATTTTCATCCACTGCTGTGAAGATAGCATTCAATGCTTTTAAATTTTTCAGTGAAGCTTTCAATTCATCTGGAAACCAAGATGATTTATCCTTGAGCTTTTGTTTCCTAGAACTTGACTCTACCTATTTCTCGTTCGAGCTTGATTCTTAATTTTTAGTTGGGTGATTCCACTCGGTTTCAACAAAGTGTCATGCAATTTCATCTAGTGAATTTATGAAGACTCTCATGCGTGCCTTCCAGTAATTGTAGTTTGTTCCTTCCAGCAAAGGTGGCCGAGACACATAAGGTCCTTCCTTTGTCGCCATGGTAAAATCGGATCACACTTTCTTTGTCAAACCAAGGTAAAACAAGTGACTTAGCTCTATAACCAAATGAAATTTTGGTTTTAACGTTTTAGTTTAATTATTAGACATGTGTTCCAACATAGCCTATCTAACCAAATATGTAAAAAAAATAGCACACGAGCACACACAACTTGGCTACGCAGTTCAGTGAAATCCACCTACATCTGCCCCAGTTCAGAATAAAACCACTGCTCATAAAGATACAGTACAAAGTACACCATACAACTATGCTTATCTTCTAATTATTAAAGTGTGGATTTTGCAAGCTACTCTTGCTACCGATCCGCCTTGATCAGACTCCCTCTGACCTCGAAACTCATCGACGTTGGATCTCCTCCTCCCAAGGAATCAAGGTATACGATTCTGAGCTTATGAACAACAGGTCACGTATGTTGGAACATATGATTACTGGCTCTTACACAACTCTCGGAAAGATGTAAATCTGATGTGCAGATTTTCTCAATTCAATTCATTGGAGTTGTTTTCGTGATGTTCATCAATATATAGTCCCTTGAGCATATCAGAACTCTCCAAGATTATCTCCATAATATGCCCATTCCTTATCTGCTTCTGAAGCATATCCAAATCCCATACATAAAGGAATTTTCCTTCTTTCAAATATCCCATAATATTTCATAAATATAATTCCATAATTATAGGGATTTTCCATAAATCCATTATGATTCAACACGTCTGAATCAAATATTGCGTAAACTTCATATTTCCATAGATCAGTATCAAGCAATATTCTATCAATCAAATCCTGATTCTTTCCGTATGTTCCAACATGGAACGTGTTTCTTCTTCAACAATAGTTCAAAAATGTCAACTCAATTATCAATGAAGTTCACGTGACTTTACAGAAAGCTTGGAATTTCGGTTACTATAGATTTGGGAGATGAACATAAAGTTTAAGACCATTTTAAATGTTTTGGGCAGTAATGGTGTTAAAATTTTAACATAAGCGCAAGGTTTACATTAAAAAAGACTTATGGTATAACATCACAAGTTTTGATTGAAACACCAAATACTGAAAAATGAAACATGAATTCCGATAATAGAAAAGTGCACTTGCGTGGAAATTGGAAAAATAATTAATCCGCGAATTTGTTCGACCTGAATTCTTAACCTGCGGGATTCTTAAGGCACTGAATTCTTGACCCGCGAGATCATTAAATAAGATATTAAATCACGTACGCCAACAAAGTACTATCATCTTTTGATGCTTCAACTTTGAACGCTTTTCATTTCTTTCTATGAGCATTATCCGTCCAAATTCCAAAAGCAATATCAAGGTTTCAGGTCTATTTGCATCTTAGCAAGGAAATCCATTGAACCTATCAAGCATGCACAACAACAGATAAAAATAAACAGCAAATGCTAGCTGAATGAGACAAATGATGAACGAGAAGCAAAATTTAGATGCGAATTCGAACCAACCAATTACCAATCGTTTAAGGTTTCAAGTCATTGTGCACCGGTCTTTGTCTTTTTGGAACGGAATAGTCTTACTCGAACGGAATAGTCATTGTGCACTAGGCCCAAAATTTTGAAGGTCCCGGCATTTTTTCTGCCTTCAATTATTGTTTCTTTTGATTTGATTTTCTAAGCGAACCCAATTACAATACTCTATTCTATATATGAATTTATTTATTTTGCTTACTCTCTTTTAGTTTAGTTCTCTGGGCTGGCCCAACAAGAGATGTACTATTAATTCCTCTTTTCTTCCTTCTGATTTATTTTTATGGGCTGACCAATAGAATAGTTTTTTCCCTTTTAATTTAGTTCTCATGGCCGACATTTAAAAAAGATAAATCATAGCTTCCCTTTTAAAACATGAATATGTATTTTATTTGCTTTTTTTACTTTCAATTCAAGAGTGCGTCTCTTAAAAGACGATCTTCTCATAAGTCATGAAAAAACCAAGGTTTAAAGTGTAAATTTGAAGAAATGAAGATAAAATTTTCGGGTTACATGAAACGGGTTATAAAATGTATAACTACTACACGTTGTATAATAAAACTTTAATATTGCAACAAAGATTTTTTACCTTTTATTATTCTAATTAAACTCTGTTTTTCCATAATCCTATGGAAAGACCGTCTTTCCCAAGATTTTGCCTATAATCAATATATATAGATATCCAGTAGTCTTGAAACGAATGATATTGTTGAATTATATTGATTTGAAAATTGGAAGCCGAATGCTTGAATTTGCAAAAGAAATTTGCTTACCGTATTAACTACGGTCTCCATGCTTTAATTTTGAGAAAATTTTGCATGCCTGATTAAGTTTTGGATGGAAAATTTTATATTCCAAATGTGCATGAATTAATTTGGTTTGTTTGGAAATTGGTAATCTGCATTCCATATTTGATTTGGTACATGCATGCGAAATCCAATCATGCACAGGGAATATTCATTCCAAAATTGCATGGGTTATATATGCTGATCAAATCTGCGTTCATTTCAGAATTGCATGGTATGAATTTTGCATGCCATTGGTTGAAATTGCATGCGTTAAATAATTGTTAAAATTATATTTAATTTTGGGAATTTTTTTAGATTTTGGTTGTTTACAACAAAATCATATCGTGCAATTTTTTGTATATTGATTTGAAATATTTTGTGAAATATTTCTATGCGATACAAGATGTATACATATATTTAAAGATGATAATTTTTTGTATGTACACATTGGTGAATCCGAGTGAATCCGAGTATACACGGTTGTATGTCTCTTGTGGAAGAGAAACTCGGCATGGAGGTACAGTAAGATTAATTGCTTGGTGACATGGAAGAGTCAATGGAGTTGACTTTGGGCTAGAGTTGTAACCACAGTTCTACAAACTGGGAAATATGGTACGTGTGTATGTTAAATTACATGGCATGACGTATGATGGAAATAACGTGATTATGGAAATGTGTTAATTCCATGATATTCATGCTTATGAGATTAAATGTTGACATGGTCAGTAATCATATTTGATTCTTTGCATGAAAGATTGACTAAAATTAGAAAAAGATTCCATGAGTTTGGAATATTGAATCAAGCATTATTATTCCTTTTAATTATGAAATTAAATGGAAGCAGTGCATATGTTGGGAAATTATGAGAAGTGTTTAATTTCCTAAGCCCTCGAAATGTTGTAGTATTTGCTTAAATACTTGATCAAATGTAGAAATACCTATTTTGCATGGTATAATAATTTGGTTATGTGGGCTGC
>JAULKM010159130.1:0-16558 GCA_032355605.1 Rubia tinctorum
ATATTATAATATTATTTTTCAAGTTATATATGAGTCGAAATTAAATAAAACTATAATTTTAATATGAACACGTTTTTAGTTGAAAATTCATATTATTTTTAGTTGAAAATCCTTACGGGTTACCTGTGTAGCTACAAGTGGATTACACGCGATTACACGCGTCACACGTGGATTACACGCGTCACACGTGGATTACATGCGCCAGTGTAGCCACGTGGATTACACGCGTCAGTGTAGCCACGTGGATTACACATGCCACACGTGATTACACGCGCCACATGTGGATTACACGCACCTGTGTAGCCACGTGGATTACACGCACCTATGTGTAAAAAATCTCGCGGTTCTACATTTTTTTTAAAAATCTCGGAATGTGCGTTATGCATATCAACGGTGCGCATTTCGCAAATGCGCAGGGGATAAATAAGCTAAACGACCAGTCAAACTTAATGCGCGTTATGCATGTCAACGGGAAAAAAAATAGAAATGATGCGCACTCTCCTACTGCATCCATCTCTACATAATGTAGCACCATTCTTGGGAAAAACTCTGATCTTTGTACCGGTATCTTAAGGCACTAGTGCTAGAGATCTGTGCACTGGCTCCTTATATATATGCAGCCGACTCTAGAATTGTAATCAGTTCCTTGCATGATACCGATGCTAATAGTTATGCAACAGCTCTACTTTTTTTCTTCTGTTGCTTTAAACGACCGGTGTATAATGAACCGATGACTTTTCAACATAGGTTTCTAGCTAACAGTGCTAGGTTTGTCATGAATTTGAATTGCACTATTTGAATTTGCATGCTCCCATCCTTTATTGAATTCAGGGCAATAATAGTTTTCAAACGTTTTTAATAGCTAAGGCATCAGTTCATCATTGTATAAAACTAAATAATTGGATTGATAATATTCAGTAAAAACAATGTAATGATAGGAAAGGAAATTGTTTTGAAAATGACAAAGTAATGAAAACAACATAAGAAATATTTTAGCACTTCAATCAAACACTTCAACATAAGAAAAAACTTAAAGCTGACTATTACTCTTGTCCTTGATATCAAAAGTAAGTAATGGACATTTTCGAGTAAACTTCCACCCATAACGTGTACCATCTTTTGGCGACGCATTGCAATTCGTAAGCTAGGGAATGTTGAGGCACCTTCCGAGAAGTAGTACGAATGTAATATGAATTGCATTGGCTAAAAGAAATGAATATTCGTTTGAATTCATAGTTCATTTGGTATGTTAGTAACTTACGTCTAGGATATTCATATCATTTGAGTGTGAGCTTCTCCACGTACAACATGACAGAGTAACCGCATTCCCAGTATATTCTATGGTCTTTCTATTGAATAAAAAGAAATTTTTTTTAACATGCATCATTGGAATAGGTTGTTATAATGAAAAACCTGTATATGAATTACCACCAAGTTCATTATTTTCCAGGTGTGCTCGGGAGGTGGTTTGGTCTTTCTCACTTCCCTGTGATATCTTATTGCAAGGCTACAAATATATAACGCACAAAATTAAAACTCAAAGGTGACATGTTGGAATGCTTGAAATGTAAACTGTAAAGAACGCGATTTAGGAGGAAATAACCTGGAGATAACTTTGGTGTATATCGGATGGTGGGGTTGGATTCTGTTCTTCATGTTTACAGTGGTGAATTCACCATCCCTATTGAGATGAATGAGAATGCAGAACCAATGGTCGATGTGGAGATGATGTGATTCAATTTCTTATAACCCTTTATATCCGAACTGATAACCTATGTGCTTTGTTTGTCTTTGGATCCTTTAGTGTGTGGATATTAAATACAAACTATTAGATTATATATAGTTGAATTTCTAAATATGGGGTTCTCACACCGGAAGGAGTTTCTCACATGATCCCAATTTTTTGAACATGGAGTGAAAATAGCAAATGTCAGATGATATTTCATAGGAGAAAGTCATCGAAACTTGATGTGTACCTTATTGCATGTTTTAACCAATGAATTTCACACGTTTGTTATCATGTTTTTTTCTTGATTGCTAGTTTTAGTTAGGTTTACATTACAATGGGTTTAGATGACTGTTGTTGGTTTTCTTATCTAAATCCCAAGTTTTGTAGACTTAATTGAATCTAATGGACATTTTGTCCTCACGAGCACCTAGATCTTATTTTGTGAGCTTATTAGTAGGTTGTTCATGAGGACTGCAACATTATTTTGTAAAAGGCTATCTGCAAGGGTGGTAGTAGATATTTGAAGGCCATTCACAAGAATAGTAGAAGATATTTGAAGGTCATTCGCAAGGATGGTAGTAGACATAAGGCCACAAACCAAAAGCATGGTAGTAGATGGAATTAAGCCAAAGAAAGACAGAATCAGAGTTCAACAATGTCAAAAACGGAAGGCAGCACAAACCAGCCGACCGACCAGCACCAATTGGCATGAGCCAAGCCACCCGGCACGAGGCTGTCACTCTAGCACGACCTGTGTCAGAGGCACCCGACACAGACTGTGCCTTCTAGCACGGTATGTGCTACACCCTCTTGGCATAGACCATTTTGCACCAGCTGGTCCGTGTCACCAAAATATTTCGTGAGGCTAAGTATGGACACAGACCGGGCCCGTTTACATGACCCTTGTCCTTTCAACTCCAAAAATGCAAAGACCAGCCTATGGGGTGCGAAGAATGACATGACCTGTGCCGTTCAACTGATCAAGAAATGCTTCCAGCTAGGAGTGGGCAAAAAAACCCAAAACCAAAAACCAAATTATTCGAATTCAAATAAACCAAACCGAATTTAATATATGGTTTTCGGATATCTGAATTGAATACACTGAATTCTAAATACGGTTTTTGGATCCATTTTGGATATTAAAACTCAAACCAAAACCCGAACCGATTACCGAATTGTAATTAATTAAATATATATAGTAATAATTAAAATTTAAAACAATAAAAATAAATTTAAAAATAAATTTAAGCTAAGGGACCAATCTATATATTTTAAAAATTATCCCCAAAAATCTCAACATTAATTGGATCAAATAGACAAAAGACTGATATTAAAGAGTTTTACAATCCATACAAGTTTAATAAGTTAGTTCGTTTAAATTCTTATAATTAAAAAAAACAAGTATATGAATTTTTATAAATTCTTATTGGCATGAACGTAAACGGAAAGCTTTAAATATAATCAATAAATATCCATATCTAAATTAAAGTACTCCTTGTAATCACAGTGATAAGATGCACAAATAATTGGTTCTTTAACAATAAACTTTTACTAGTCTAAAGCATTTCTCAAACAATGGACATTTTCCGTTGCTCTCAAATCATAACAAACTACAATGGACTCAAAAGAGGTTACTTGGTGAAGAGATGAAGATGGTGAATAGCCAACCGAAAGGCATAAACAACAGCACAAGTAAAATCTTAAATGACTAATTTCTAGTCACCATAAAAAACATGGCATCTTCAAGCTCCGTGATCACTACTTTCTTACTCAAAGCCTTGAATGTAGCAGCTGCAGGGGTGGTCTCGAGATGGTCAGTTCAAGAGATATTTTACGTGTGCGTTAATACCATTTCAACACTTTCCTCTGAAGTCTCTAACCTTGTCCAACTGCACACTTTGTCCTTGAATCTCTAGAGTGATACCCTTGTATTCTCTTTGGGTGAAAACAATGGAGAACAAAACGTGGGTGCTAAGACCATCTAACGAAGACGTCACGTAAGATACCTGGCCCCGACCAACTTTCGGTGAGTCCCTTTCAATCTGTTCCGCTATGGGATCGTCGGTGATGAAAACTGTCCCGAACTTGAGGAAATCAAACTTCGTGCCCCGAGGGCGGCGTATAAAGGGAAATATGGTCTTGCAGTGAACAGAGAGAATGGAAGAAGGAAGTGAATTAGTCCCACATCGATAGCATGTAGAAGCTAGAAGGAAAAAATTACTTATAAATAAGTATCACTCCACCCCGTCTTTCGTAAATTAGCATGACCTAGTTTGAAACCCATTTACAAATATGGCGTTGAAAAAATGGGCCCCAAATGAATATTTATAAGTTCAATTTTTAACCTGCTTATTAATTTTTGGTCATGTCCAAACGATCCAATTATTAAATTTATTTGGTTTGAACCCGATTTCTAACCAAAACCATTTTCCAAATTTGGTTCGGATAATTCAGGTTTTTTGGGTAATTTGGGTCGGTTATGGTTTTGGACATTTTAGGGGGGAAACCTAATAAACCGAACCAAACTAACCAAAAACAGATTAAACCGAACCGATGCCCACCTCTACTTCCAGCTGACGGCCTGCACCAAACGACAGAGGGTACAGGATTCAGAGGTCAAAATGGAGCATCGACTGACTTCACATGCCGATCGACACGGCCTGTGTCAGCATGAAGCTACACGGCCCGTGCAAGGGCATGCGGCTCATGCCAGAGACCACCTGGTTGGCATAGCCCGTGCCCGGTTGCACAACTCTTGTCATTTGCGCCTGCTAGGTTTTTTTGGCCTATTTTGGACCTTTTTCAAAGCCCAATTCCCTACTACTATATATATTAACCTATATCTACTAAGGTTTAAGTTTATGCTTATTTTATACTCTTAAGAGTCGGGTAGAGAGAGAAAGGAGATATTCCTTCTTTCTAAAATATTTTCTCTTCTCTTTATTTTTGCTTTGCCCAAAGGCATTGAATCTAATAAAAAAATTAGGTTCAATGCTTAGAGAGTATTTAATTAATTTGGAGTTTGTATTTTTATTCATGATTTGGTGTTTGTTTTCTGAGATTCCTTAGATCTACCTATTTTTATGTGTTTATGATTATTATATTGGCTTGTTCTTAATGTTCTTATTAATTGCATGATTGTCACACTAAAATTGGCACACACTGTAGTCTACATTCATGTTGGCGCATTTATTGATATCCCCCGGGGAAGAAAACCTAGATGTGCTTGGGGTAATGATAGTTTGGGACCGTATGGGTGTGTGCATGTGGGTCCCCAAGTGAATGTTACGATCGACCATACACTAGTGTTAGCCTACAAATTGGCCTGAAGGGTTACAAATAGAGATAGTGTTAGTAGCAAATTAGGGTTAGTGTTACGCAACCCTAGAGCCATCGATAATGTGCTTCACCCCCTTTGCCTTTTTAGGAGGGAGAAGTATTTGTGGTGTAGTGCCCGAGATGTAATCATACGGGGGAGATGCAGATTTACACAGCAGGCAGGGCCATTGTTACACTCCCCTAATTACATAGGCGGTGCTGATGGAAGATTACATGCGCACCCTAGTGAGAGTTATGGGGAATTATTGACCATCTACCACACCATGTGTCATAAGCACTGGAATAGGCTTGTAAATCTTGTATCGAGGATCGAAATGCAACACTGATCATGTTACGTAAATACTCCCAAGATGCTAGTTTATATAGTTTATTCTCTTGTGATTTCACATGTTCGTAGTTGTTAGTAAACACATCCCCTCCACCAAATTCCTATTTTAGCAATACTAGCTATTCCTAGTACGTGGTTAGATTGATGACCCAATCACGCCTGTGTGTAGTTAACTTTTAGATTCCTAACATCTCTGTGGACAACCCCTGTCTTGCCACTATCTACCCCATAGGTAGCATAGGAGTAGGAATGGGGGAAACAATGTAAATTTTTATCTTTGATCCTTAATAGTCCTCCTCTTGAATTTAACGAACCTGGGAGGAGGCAGATTAAATTTTGGTGCCATTTTCGAGGATGTTAGTCTAAAGGTCTAGTCGTTAACTTGCATAGCTTGTTAGTTGAGTAATTAGTGTTGTTTTTGGTTTTGTTCTGTTGGTTTTTTCTGTTGAGCCTTTATGATAGTGATCCGTGTACTTATAATCCTTGTGCTAGAGCTTCTTCTAGTTGGGTATTGTTTGGCACCTACTTTATTTTACATTCCCATGCCACGAACTTAGAAACTTTACACAATCTAATACAGTATGCAGAAGAAGGAGGAGGAGAGCTAGAGTGGGGGTTCCACAAGAACTGACTTTTGTATAGGAAGAAACCGTAGAAATGACGGAGGACAATCGCACACTTAGGAAGTTATTTATTGTCTTCCCACCCTTGCCACCCAATGTGACTTGTGAGCTCAAGAGCGGAATGATCCAGTGTTTGCCAACTTTCCATGGAATGGCCGGTGAAGATCCAAACAAGCAATTGTCAGAGTTTCATTTAGTTTGCACCAATATGAAGCTGTCGGGAGTTCCGGAAGAGGACTGCAACTTGAGATTCTTTCTTTTCTTGCTGCGGGATGCGGCCAAGGATTGGCTATATTACATTCCACCTGGTTACATCACTTCTTGGATGGATATGAAGTGGAGGTTCCTCAAGAAGTACTTTCCGGCTTCCAAGTCTGCAAGTCTCAAGATACTGCTCACCAATATATCCCAGTTCGCTAATGAATCCATTTACGAGTATTGGGAGAGATTCAAGAGGCTATTGGCAAGCTGCTCATATCATTCATTCAAGGAGGGCGACTTGGTGTATTATTTCTTCGAAGGGCTATGCGATGATGACATAAGGATGGTGAACGCCGCATGTAACAGTTCGATTGCCAACAAGAGTCTGAAGGATGTGATGACGCTCTTTGAAAAATGGCTAATGGAACAAGGAAGTTTGGTACTAGATCTTGAGTGATGACAGTGGATGAGCCGTCTCAATCTCTCAAGCTAAAATAGAAAGTCCAAGCGCTTGCTTTTTTTGGAGTACGTCAATCGGCTTACCAACATGAGAGTCATCGTATTGTTGCTCTTCTATTTCTATCATGCTATTATCCGAGACCTACTTCAATCAGATCACAACTATGACTTTTATAGTTAGCCTAAAAACCACATTAGGAAGTGGACTCTAATTCTAGAATGTAGGAAATATGGCGTTCGAGAATGACTTATGTTTCAGAAGACTTACATGATGCATGCCTCTTTTTTTAGTGTACCAATATTTCAGAGGACTTACCACATGTGGAGAGGTTCCATAATCAAAGGATCTACATGCAATGATTTTGAGTGAAGCATCTCCCGTGCTTGCAAAGGACATGAAAATCTAAAAGCCGCCTTTCAGATCAATTTCGCTACGAATAAAAAACAAATCGCTCATAGACCACACACACTGTGAGATAATGGATAGCTAGAGAGGCCCGTGACATTACAACAGGAACGAGGCAACGCAATTCCTATGTTCGACCACACATAGTACTTGTTAGGATTCGTAGTCTTCTCCTGTTCAAAACACAAGTCCAGATTAAACGACAAAACAAAGAGGAAAATAAGCAAGTACAACACAAGAAGGGCACAACTAAACTACCTTGAAAGCAAAAAAGTCACTGCTCTTGTTCTTCAATGACATGGAGCCCGAGTTCTACTTTCTGTAAACAATAGCACAAAAAAATTCCAAAAACAAAACAAAATTGAAAGTAAGAACACAGCTAAATATTTGGAAATTAGAGAGTACTATATCGAACAAACAACAAATTGAAGTTCCTGATGCTCAATTTGGAGCATCTCCTCGCTACTCATATATCCTAGTAAGTTACATCACTATAAATATGCAATTCAAAAATAAAAATTAAAATAACAAAACAGCTAAACAAAGTAGGTTAAGTTAACAAAACAGTTGAACAAAGAAGGTTAAGTGAAAGGGATAGTACATTTTTGAAATCAGTTATTTTCATTTTAATCACGGAAAATATATAAAAAAAATCAGTTCTTCTCAATTCCTCTTTAGGTTCCTCATCCTCTTTAGGTTTCACGAGGAATTTTCTAGCAGTGAGGGAAGACAAAGACACTCTAGTGAGAAATGATGGATTGTCAGAATTAGGCCCTTAGAACTTGAGATATTGGCTAGTGCCATACGGTGGTGTAGCGAGCAGGCGGCAGAACATGGGAGTGGTGATCCCCCGTGCAAGCCGCCTGTATGACCCACTGGCCAAAGGTGAATTTTCTGCCAGAAATTTCATTGGCACCGCCCTCAGCTGAAGAATATAACAGGTTGTTCTTGTTTTCATTAGCACCGCCCTTAGCTGAAGAATATAACAGGTTGTTCTTGTTTTGAGCATTGATGCTTTCCTGTTTTCCAGTTTTTATTTCTCTTTAAGTTATACGGTGTCGTTTCCCTTTCTACTGTTCAAGTTTGTGATACCTGTTGTGCTTTCTAGTTTCTACTGTTCACCTTATAAACTTATTTGGTTAAATGGTAGTGGTGAGATTAAGGTTAACAAACAATGCATTTCAAGATCTGAAAATATTATGATTCTATTCTCTGTGATGTTATACCTATGGAAGCTAATCATATCTTGTTAGGAAGACCTTGGAAATTTGATCGTAAATCTACGCATGATGGTTACACTAACAAGATTACTGTGATTAAGGATAGAACAAGATATACATTAATTCCATTCTCACCAGTTGAATTTATTGAGGCTCAACGACGCGTGAAAAGTGACAAAGAAAAGTATGCAACTGAGTTGAAGGTGGCTGAACCAAACCCTAATGAGGGTTTAGATCCGAACAGCCACAAGAAACAATTGGACGGAAAAAACCCTAATGAGGGATTTGAGCCAAACGGTCACAAGACTTTGGACAGCAAAAACCCTAAGAAATCCGATCCTAAGCTATGGTTTGGTGTCCCAGGTAAGTCAGGTAAGTTTTTGAATGATTCTGAAAAGTTGCGAAAGGTTTTATCTTCACATCTTAGTCCCTTTCCATCTATTTATATGATGAAACGTGAATTTCCATTTATTTTTGTAAAATTGTTTTATGCATCTATTAGGGACGTGAATCCTGTTTTTTCAAATCATTCGCATCTATTAATTTTACATTTTAAAGAAAGTTAATTTTCCAATGAAGATATACCTGTGCATGTTTCGCCACTGTTTGCTGAGATGTTGCAGGGTTTTGAGGATGTCTTTCCGGAGACATTGCCACACGACCTCCCTCCTCTGCGTGGGATTGAACATCAAATTGACTTGATTCTGGGTTTGGTTATTCCTAATCGACCAGCTTACATAGCAAACCCTGAAGAGACAAAGGAACTACAACGACAAGTTGAAGAGTTACTACAAAAAGAGTATGTGCGCAAATATCTATTTTCTTGTGCTATGTCTGTCATTTTAGTTCCTAAGATAGATAAAACTTAGCGAATTTGTATTTATTTTTGTGCAATTAATAAGATAACCATTAAGTACCGTCATCCTATTCCTAGATTAGATGATATACTTAAGGATTTACATGGATCTGTGATTTATAATAAAATTGATTTAACTCAGGGTTATTATCAAATTAGTATTAGGGAGGGTGATGAATGGAAAACTGCATTTAAAACTAAGTTCGGGTTATATGAATGGATTGTTGTGCCTTTTGGATTAACCAATGCACCTAGTCATTTTATGAGGTTGATGAATCATGTCTTAAGATAGTTTATTGGTTGATTTGTTGTGGTTTACTTTGATGATAATTTTTATCTATTCTAAGTCGATTGATGAGCATATTGAGTATTTAAAATCCGTTCTACTTGCACTCCGTGAGTCTCATTTATATGAAAATATCAAGAAGTGTACTTTCTGTGCGACGGAAGCTGTGTTTCTCTGATTCGTGGTATCTAAGGAGGGAAAAAAAGTCGACGAAACTAAAATTGAGGCCATTAAGTCTTGGTAGAGACCCCTAATTACAAACCAGGTATGTTCTTTTCATGGTTTAGCTAGATTTTATAGAAGGGTTGTGCATGATTTTTCATCTATTGATGCACCTCTAAATGAACTAGTTAAAAAGGATGTTAAATTTGTTTGGGGAGATGCACAAGAGAATGCGTTTAATAAACTGAAAGTACGATTATTTAATTCTCATGTTCTTGCTTTACCTGATTTTAATGGTACTTTTGAGGTTCATTGTGATGTTTCTAGTGTTGGTAATGGTGCTGTATTGATGTAAGAGAATCGACCTATAGCTTACTTTAGTGAAAATTTAAAGGGTGGTGCTCTAAGTTATCCTATTTATGATAAAGAATTCTATGTAATTGTCGTGCTTTAGAGGCTTGGCAGCATTATTTATTGCATAAATAATTTTTTATTCATAGTGATCATGAATCGTTGAAATATTTGAAGAGTCGGATGAAGTTGAATAAGCGTCGTGCTAAATGGTCTAGTTTTATTGAATCTTTTCCTTATGTGTTGCGATACAAAAAGGGTAAAGTAAATGTTCTTGCTAATGCTTTGAGTCGTAGACATGTATTACTCAGACGTTTGGAATGTGTCTTTTTTGAATTATCTTTTGTGCGAGAATTATATGCTACCGATCCTGATTTTTCATCTGTCTATGTTGCATGCAAAAAAAGGTTAATATGATAAATATTTTTGGAAAGATTGATTTTTGTTCATGAATAATAGGTTATGGGTTCCTCAATGTTCCATGCATGAATTACTTGTTAGAGAAGCTCATTCTGGTGGTTTAATGGGACATTTTGGTTCATTAAAAACTTACAATTTGTTGAAGGAACATTTTTTTTGGCCGAAAATGCATCTTGCTGTTGATAGGATTTGTAGGAATTGTATTGATTGGTTGAAGGCTAAGTCTAAGACTAAGCTGCATGGTTTATACACTCCTTTACCTGTTCCTACACATCCCTAGGTTGATATTTCTATGGATTTTGTTCTCGGATTACCACAATCCCAAGCAGGTAATGATTCTATCTTTGTGGTTGTTGATCGCTTTTCAAAGATGGCACATTTTATTCTTTGTAGGAAGAGAGATGATGCAAAGCATGTCGCGGATTTATTTTTCAAGGAAGTAGTCCATCTACATGGAATTCATGCGTCCATTGTTTCGGATAGGGATGTAAAATTTTTGTCCTACTTTTGGAATACATTGTGGAGCAAGTTAGGGACAAAATTCTTGTTTTCAATGGCAATTCATCCGCAAACTGATGGTCAAATAGAGGTTAAAAACCGCACACTAGGGGCACTACTGCGTGCCTTGGTCCAAAAGAATTTGAAGAATTGGGAAGCGTGCATTCCGATAACAGAGTTTTCTTAGAATCGCATTGTTCATTCTACTGCTTCTTTACCTCATTTTGAAATTTTTTATGGGTTTCTTCCTACTACACCTATTGATTGACTTCATTTGAATTTTAAACAGGTAAAGAATTTAGATGGAGAAAGGAAGGCTGATTTTGTGAAGCGATTACTTGAGAAGGTTTGATTGAAGATTGAGAGGGCTAATGCGCAGACTGCTGCACACTAAAACCCTAGCCACCACATTGTTCACTTCAAGGAGGGAGTTTGGGTTTGGTTTCACTTGCGGAAGGAGATGTTTTTGAATTCCCAGAAATCTAAACTATGTCCGCAGGGTGATGGTCATTTTCTAGTGTTGGAATGTGTGAATTATAATGCCTACAAGATTGATCTACCCGGCGATTATGGTGTTAGTACTACCTTCAATGTTGCTGATTTATCTCCATTTACCTTTGAAGACGATTCAGTTCCAAGGGCGAAACCTTTGGACCACTGAGGGAATGATGGAGATCCCAAGACAACTACCACAATAAATGAAGACATTCCACGTCTTGATCAAACATTCACGAGATATGTTCGGGATTCTCTAAGTGACATGGCTGGACCAATGACAAGTCAAGGATGAAGCTTAGGGATACAACATTGAATGCTTTGATGGATCAACTTCATGATGAAGAATTAAAGAAGAAGTCGGCTAGGGCTTGGATTAATTATCCAAGCTTGTCGATTAACTGAAGACTTCGTAAAGAACACTATACTCTTTTTCCCACTGATTTTTTTTAATGAGGTAGTGTGATCATTGTAAATATATTTTATTTCAGTCCAATAACTTGGCCATGTGGACTTTTGAAGAGTTAATATTTTCGAAAATCAATCCATTGGGGTTTTCAAAAATTTTCTTTTTTCTGATTAGAATTAGATTTGGCAAGATTAGATAAGGAAATATTTTTCTAGTCTAATTCTAGTTAGTACACGGCTGAATTAGGGTTTGATTTTTGGTATTTTAGTTAAATATGGTTTTAGCTTCCTAAAGCTTCCATAAGTTGATTCAGATTCCTATTGTGTTTAGGGTTTGGATTTGGCCGAGAATTACCCCTTTAAATAGAGGGTTGTACCAATTTTATTATCATCTTTTATCAATCAAATATTCAGAATTTTGAGTTATACTCATTGCTTCATTGTTTCTTAATCCTTCGGGTTAATTAAGTTTCAATGTCCTTTGTGAGCTAATCCTGCGAGCTAGTTAGTGATCAAAGAAGCCTTGTGATCTAAACCCGCGGGCTATTTAGAGAGCAAGTCAAAATTGAGTGTACCCTGCGGGCTAGATGCTTGAATTTCATGTGTGTGTGCTAGGTTTTGTGTGAATCTCTAGTATAGACAAAGATCCAATATTCCACAATCCAGTTTTCGCAAGGAGATTCATATCACCTTCTATATGTTATTTTTGTCATTGATCAAAGCTTGGATTTTTTCATAATGTATAATGATTGTGTTACATGTTATATAGTGTATATTGTTTTTGTTTCCAAGATGATGCCATGTTTGTAAGGAATGAGAAAAAAATACTTAGATTAGGGCTGATTGTGTACAGTAATTACTTATTCGTATGAACACAATATGAATGCGTGACGTCGGTCATTATTAGTCGGACTTTGTGATATACAACCTAATTAAGACCGATGTTGTACATGTCAATAAAAAACATGAAATATCTTGAATGACCGACATCCCACGTAGGTCGACCTTAGTGACATCAATGACTATATCTTGCAACATTCAAATTGTCTAAGTATGACTATATTATGTGGTTTTCATTTAGGGACTGTCCAATTCTAACATAAATTTTGTTTCCTGTGTATTGGTTGTAATAGGATAACGCAGTCTCCCTGACAATTTCAATGCCTTACAACGTAGACAATAGAGAGATTCAATACAGTTAATGTTTAAATTTAATATCAACCTCATGTATTATTATATACTGTAACATGTATTTATAATATATGTCATAGTTTTGTGGAGTTTAACATGTCATTGTTAATTTTCCCACATGCATTGAATAAGAATTGATTGTTGTATGACGTTTAACCATTTCTAGAGTAATCTAATACTAAATAACATGTAAAGTCTATCGATGAACAATAGTTTGTTTCATCTGATATTTAATATTATGATATTGTACCAAAAATGTTCTATCCACGACTAATCCGCTATGTCGCACATACCGGTGATCATGCGATGCATAATCTACGTCGCATGTAGAACCAACATCTATTTTTTATGACATTAGCTGTTGAAAATGAAGTCGTATTATTCACCATTCCATATCAACATACACACGACATGGGTGCTCCACAGCGCGCAATGCCGCTATTCTGTACAACGACGTCGACTTGAATAACGTCGCAGACTTTCCTCTCACATCCCGTGTCTTGTTTGTATGCCCAATGTTGTTTATCTTATATGACAATGTCGTGCTAAATAACGCCGCAACTCTGGTATCCTATTTTCGGGCTTAGTTCTATTAGCGACGTCGCACTTCATTCCTGCTGACGTCGCTCATAAAAACAAGGTAAAAATACACTTTTTACTTCAGCTACATTTATCTCAGATTTTTCCTGGATGAAAACCAAGGTAAAAATCCATGTAGAACCGTGGTAATAGGTGTCGTCTCTTGTAGTTATAAATAATAAATTCATCAAAATATTGTTAATTTCAGTGCTATCAAATAATTTGTTTAAAACCACGATTGTCAACCACAAAGTAGGGTTAACTTGCACTCCAACCATAATCTCTCCTTGTATTTTTTTGGAACTATGTGCCAATTATCATAGAAAATATCTACCCTAGTTCTATCGACCTTCCCAATCTAACTAGACCATTAATTTAGCACGCTCTTCCGACAAGCAACTCCCCATTTTATTGAAACCCAACAAGGTAATTTATTTCTAGCCATTCTCCTTTCTAGAGTTATACAATGGGTCTTAGGAATTTCTACCTTATCGGACCCCTCACAGTCCTCATCTTCAGAAACCGTTGTCTCTGTATTCCCATTTTTTAAAGAAAGATGATCACAAGACCTTTTTGGACATACACTGATAGTATCTCAAATAAACATATATATATATATATATATTTTAAAGGTCCAACTCGATGAAAACAAATAGAACATACATTTTAATTAAATTAAAATTAAAATTAACAATGCCTTGCAAGAAAAAGAGGAAGAAACAAAATGTTGAGTCATGCAAACATTTAAGAAGAATATATATACGAAATGTGTGAGAAAGAGAGGTTAAAAACCCCTGAGAAGGAATGTTTACCCAATTTTTGTACCTCAAACCAACATTTTGTACCTCAAAAACCAAGACCAACATATCCCTTAAACCCATATTTTCCAACTTGATCTTGGAATGATAGTGTACCTAGAGTAGTATAACCAGGGTTTGGTGTAGGTGAACATCGAAGTTGGGATTGGGTGATGATTTGATGTGGTTTTTTAGGAAAGAGGGTTTTTGCATTTTTTTTTGTGAAAAATGGGGTGGGGGGATTCGCGCCTCTTCTAGAAATTAATTACTTCTCTTTCAAATTGCTTTTGATGTATATTACAAGGGACCCATCTGAAGCAATTTCCAATATTGGAACTTGCTCGCCCCTTTGTTTTAAAAGAGCATATATATACATACATACATACATATATATACATACATACATATATATATATATATATATATATATATATATTAGCTATTGAATTAATCCCCAATTCGAACAATAAAAAATCCTAGCCTCCCCTTCCACTTCCTCATTCAAAATTTCCAAATCAACAGTTCTCTGGTATGTTGAGAAGCAGAGGCGGTAAGAGGACAAGAAACCATGGAAATACATCATCAAGGAGCAACGGACCAGTCCATGAACTAAGGGCGTGTGAGAAGTTCTTTAACACTGAGGTGGAACATAATTATGTAGAATTCGTTCATATCCATAAATGTACAAATCCTAAGGTCATTCCCGCTGATAAGTTTGAGGAGTTATCTTTAGGATATCTAGTGCGTTATTTCCGCAATCAACACATGGAAAAATTATTAACAATGGAGGATAGGGTTCACACTGATGAGGTTGTCCAGTTTTATGAAAATTTGGGAAAAATTTTAAGAACAAGGACTTAACCCAGGTGAATGGTGTTAATTTGACGGTCACAAAATGTAGATCAAATTCCGTTTTAGTTCGCCCCTACTCTAACCCCATCACTCAGCGTCTCGATGCCCTTGATGGTTCGTTGGAGATTTTTCACCTGCAAAGTTGGTCGGCGGTTACAAAGTCCACACCTCTGGACCCCGCAGAAATGGCCCGTAATTACTTTAATAAGGAAGAGCCACAGGTAGGTAAGGAAGATAGTTATGATGTTGGGAAGTTAGCAGTCGAACAGTGGAAAATGTACGAGTGGATTTGTATGAATTTATTGCCGTCAGGTGGACATGCATGTGAGCCAACAATAGGAAACTTGATAGTGTTTTATTACATCATATAGGGAATCCCCATTAACCCAGGCTACACGATTATAAACTATATGTTGAAGGCCGCGACTTGGAAGAACTAGGATCTCTCTCACGGGGGACTTATAATTGCATTGCTGAAATAGTTCGGTGTCATGTCACTGGATAAACCACTACGCATTGAATACTATGACAAGAGTTGGTTTGCGCACAAGAAGATAGAAGTGGGAGATGAAAAAAAGTGGTGTCACAAGGTAATCACCGGTCCTGGCGCGACGACAATTGCACCAAAATGAGCAAGGGATGCTGACATGGACAGGGCAGAGTCATCCAGATCACATAAATTCTTGTTGTCTTAGTTCATTTTTTTGTTGACTATTGCGTCAATTACAAAAAAAATTATACTATATTATTGAATTTTTATAGGTGGTGGACATAATTTGAAGAGCGTCGTTAGACGCTACTTGCAATGCATCTGTGCCAATGTTAGAAGGTAAAACAAAGAAATTGAGCTAGTGGAGACCTGCCATGGGAAGTTCCTAAAATCAACAAGACTTCAATTGAAGCCCAGCGATGACGAGACAATGTCCGAATTTTATCCAGACTTTTCAGACTGTGACCTTGAGGATGATGTCAATGCACAATCCATAGAGATGAAGCGATCCTGAATTTACTGCCATGTTCAATGAAGATCACTAGCTATTGTTTTTTGAGTTTGAGAATTTGGAAGTACAATGAATTGTATCAGACTATAGTACAACTAATGGTTTTGTTGTTTTTTTAACCTTTAAATTGGTGTTTTAAAGGATTTATAGGAATGCGTTTTTTGTCAAATTACTTCAATCAGAATTCGAAGCTTTTCTTCCTAATCTTTTTATCAAAAAGGTACTAATGTCTTTAGTTTATACTAATGTATTACCAGAGCATACGAGCTAGTTCCGACTGCGGAACAGGTTGGGGTTAATATTAATTCTTTGATTTCAGTGTTCCAAATGAGGAACCTTGTCGGGGAAAATGTAGTT
>JAULKM010159140.1:0-16558 GCA_032355605.1 Rubia tinctorum
TATAAATAATAAATATATCATGTGAGATATTGTTAGATTTGTCTTAACATCTATTTTCTAAATATCAATTTTTTATGTGGCATTATTATATGTAACTAGAGATATTTACGGTCAAACATGCTCATTGAATACCGTGAAAAAGTAAATAAGCAATTTAGAGTGAGCCGGGGGAGTATGTATAAATAATAATACCATCACATGTGATATTATTATATTTGTCATAACAAGTAGTTTTTCAAAAGTAATTTTTTATTTATCGTTATTATACAAAGTTAAATATATTAACAATTAAATAAGTTTTTTTAATGAGTGTGAATTTTTTTGTTCAGTTTGACCAGGACGGAAGAGTACCAAACAGTCAAACTGTAGTGCACATATTATTTAGTGAAGAATATATAAAAAGAAGGAAGTTATAATAGGACAAAAACCTGGAGAACACCCGGCCACAATCACAAGAATGGCCCCGGGTACCACAAGTTTTGAGATGAGCTTTATAGTCAGACTGAACAGCGTATCCTTTGGAGCATTTGTGACAGATCCAGTGCTTGTTGTTGCTGTGCTTCCTTCTGAAATGCTTCTTTATGCCCACGAGATCCCCAAGGGCGTGGCAGGGATGATGGTGCAGGCAGGATGGCTCTGGGCACACAAAAACTCTTTTCTTCCCTTCCGCCCTCTCTCTCTTCACCAACTTCCACGGCACTTTATGCCTCCTCCTGTGCATCTGCAGGTTCTGGTCCCTCTGGAATCCCTGGTTGCAGATCTCACACACGTACTTGTCCGATTCCAGTAAGGTCTTAGGTGAGAGCGAAACAACCTCGGCATCTGGATCTACTCCAGGGGAAAACATGAATTAATGTATGGATGGAGTATGCATGCAAGGAGAGGGGAAAATGTGCATTACCTGGGGTGCCGGCAGGCCTTCTCTTCCTTTTGTTGGGAACGACTATTCCATTTTCGGGAGAAGAGGATGGAGCAGTGGTGGTTCTGTGTAACATGGGATGGGATGGGAGGAATATTTATCCTCAGTGATGCACCAGAAATTGAAGCTCTCTTAGCTTGTTGTTTTTCCACCAGCTTTAGCCTTTTACTATTCGTACAACTCCATATGGACTGCTGGGGTTGTGGTGGGGTATGTGCTATATTGCCAATGCCAGCAGCATCAGCAGTTTGCTTTTGCGCAATCACCTTTCCTTTGAGCTTTAAGCTTTTAACTTTTTCTATGAACTTTCTTGCTTTTCTTCGCCTGTCAATGAATTTGCCTTGAGCAGGTAATGTTAAGCCTAGGTGGTCCTCTTCGATATTTTTTACCAAATTATTCCTCCCACATTATTATGTAATGTTATTAGTTGATTCTCACATACATACGTTTATTATCAACTCGTTTAAATAAGTCAGTATTGAATCAAACTTTTCGGCAAGGATAGTATCACTATTGGGAAATAAAAAACATGGAAAACAAGCACGCCAGTAGAGATGGTGAAAATGGCTAGATTGGTGGTGCTTGAAAAATTATGGATGAGGCGGTGAAGTAAAAACTAGAGAAGAATTTTTTGGGGTAACAGAATTTTAATCCACAGTGTAATTTTCCAATATTGTGTGGAAGTAATTAGTCTTGACATTAAAGACTCTTTCGTTCGCTCATATATGCCAAAACCGCAAAGTTCCAAATATTTTGAATTAAATAAATTACTACGCATTGATTATGTCGATTATTTTCTAGTTGATTATGGATCGAGTTATGTATGTTTTTTCTCGTGTTGAATCAGTTACAAGTTAATTATAGGTCAGGTTGAATCATGTTCAAGTTAAAACGTATTCCGATTGAATCATGTGTGGGTCGGAATAAGATTTCAAGTTGATTCGGTCGAGTTAGGTTAGAGTCAAGATTATCATGTCAGAATCGGGTTTCGAGTTGAGTTCAGGTCGAGTCGGGTTCCGGTTTGGAACCAGATTATCAGGTCAGAATTGGGTTTTGGGCTAAGTTCGGGGGTTGAGTCGGGTTCGGGTTCGGGCCTAGTTTATCAGGTCAAAATTGGGTTTTGGGTTGAGTTCGGGTCGAGTCGGCTCAGGTTCGGGTCAATATTTTGCGGGTCAGGATTTAGTTCGAGTTCGAGTTCGGCTGAGTCGGTATATGTCGGGTCAGAAATTTGGGTCAGAGATTGACAGAATCCTGAACTTTATCCTGACCCAAACTCGATCCTGACCCACAAAATATTGACCCGAACTCGAACCCAACCCAAACCCAACTCGATCTGAACTCAACTTGAAATTCGATTTTGACCTAGTAAGTTGGGCTCGAACCCGAAACTAACTCAACCCAAACCTAACCCAAAATCCGATTCTGACCTGATAATTTGTGTCCAAACCCGAACATGACTCGACCCGAACTCAAATTGCAACCCGCTTATGACCTAATAATATGAACCATAATCCGCTACGACCGAATCAACTTGAATTCTTATTCCGACCCAAACATGATTCACATAATATTTTTCAACTTGAACTCGATTCAACCAGACCCATCCATAATTAACTTGTAACCAATTGAACCCAAGAAATACCATACATAACTCGATCTATAATCAACTAAGAAAATAACCGACGTAATCAATCTAATTTTGACCCTATGCATAGTAATTTACTTAGTTCAAAATATTTGGAATTTTGCAGTTTTGACATATATGAGTGAACGGAAGGGACTCAAAAGTCAACATTGGTTACTTCTACACAATATTGGAAAATTACACTATGGTCAAAATTATTTTACCCCATCATTGCTTCTAAATATTGATTTTTATTATTTTTTCCTAAGTATTTAAATATTAAATAAATGAATTTTTTGGTGACATATTAGTAAAAGCTAGTACATGTTTTAGTGTAGCTGATACTGTAGTCCATTTTTCAAAACTTTTTCCTTTCCTATTCTAGCTTTCTTTCCGAACCGACCCGAGAAACAGATTTTGACACTTTCCAACCAGACCCTAACCAACCTGACAAATAGGCATTGATTCATTTTAACCTGACCCGACCAACAGACTTTGACCCGTTTCAACCCAAACTCATTTCGACCCAACCTGACTTGACAAACAGATTTTGACCAGTTTCAACCCAAACCTGTTTGACCAGAACTCAAACTTGAGCGGAATAACCGAATTGACAGCTCTACTATTGACCTAAGCAAACAACAAAATGTTAGCATTCCCAAAGAAACCGGATTTATTCAGTAATTTTAGACTAAATCTTATGAAATGTGGCTTGTCCATAAGTTTGTGAACAATTCATTGTATTTTTTAAAAAAGTTATAATTTTTAATAAAATTTAAATATTGTATTTTAAAAAAACAAGTATAATGTGTATTTTAATGTGAAAATATAAAAATATATAATATAAAAATAATATTCTTAAATTTCTAAATTTAGTACTCCCTTCGTCCCAAACTAAACTGCACACTTACTATTTGCCAATAAACAATGTCAAATTTTGACCACATATTTGAATAGATATACAAATAATAATGTTATCGTATGTGATATTATTGAATTCATAGTTGTAAGTAATTTCTAAATATTAATGTTTCATTTACCGTTATTATACGTAGTTGAACATATTAACAGTCAAACATGTTTCTTGAAAACCGTGAAAAAGATTCTCTGAAATTTAGTTTGGGACGGAAAGAATATGTAATTTAAGTATGCAATGTATAAGTAAAAAAATACAATGGACTGTCAACAAACTTATGGACGAACAGTTTGTCAAGAGACCCACTCATAATTTTAAATGAAACTTCATTAATTTTCAATAATATTAATTCACCATAATGATTAATGACTACCCTCCATCCCAACTCATTACACATTCATTATCAACATGATGTTCAATAATTATGTTTGATCATTAATTTGTTTACTTATGTATAATAATGATAAATTAAAAATTAATATTTAAAAATTATATGTTACGACGAATTCAACATCCATATAAAATAATATTGGTGTTCATATATTTATTCAAATAGGAAGTTAAACTTCAGTAAACAATAGTGTTAAAAAAGTAAAGAGTGTAAATAGAGTTGGGAGGAAGAAGTAACTTTTATAAGATTTTTTTATGAAATTATCATTTCACTAAGGAACTACTTTGGAAAAAAAATCAACGTTAGTCAAGATGTAAAATGTGGTACTCACTTGTTTCTCATTAGAATAAATTATCAACATTGCTATCGATCCCTTGATAAGGAGTGTTTCTTAATAAGAAAATTTTACTTTAAAATCTACCATTGTATATATATCTAATACAAAAATTTTGGTGACACCGTTTCACCCAAGTTCATGATGAGACTAGGATTTTCAACGAAATTTTAATAGTTATATGGATTTAGATGCAATATTATATAAGATATATATTTTAGTTTTTCTTCTACTTCTTTCATTCTCTTCGTCTTTTCAATCCCAAATTCTCTCAAACTGCCAAAAACTTTTCAAGCCACATCCATTTTTTCCGATTCAAAATTGTTCAAAATCAGTATTTAATCGCAAATCGGTTGGCTATATAGCACCGCATTTGAAAATCTTCCGTCACCGAGGTATTAGTTGCTTTATTCATTTGATTTTGTGTTTTTATGTTCTCAGTTAGTTTTTGGCAATTTTCTCTGTATTTTCTGCCATTGATCTTAAATGTCGGTTGTTTATTGTTCGTTTGTTACTTTTGTTTCGTTAATTTGCAGATTTGTTGTTATTATGACAAAATTGAAGGCACTGATGGAAGTTAGTTCGAGTAAAGATGAAACCATTGGGGATAAAGCTGTTGTTTCTATTCCAACTGTTGGTACGAATGTTTTGCAAGGTATTTTTCTGATTATTCTTTACTCATTTATGATTTTATATAGGGTTTTAGTGTGGATCTATTTTATTGATGACTTTGTTGATGTATTATGCGTTTCTTGTACGGATTTGTGGTGGAATTCTAATTCTGGTCACTCTGTAAGATACTTTGGTACTTACATGTTAATCTATGGGGAGTTAATCACAAACACAACATGTTGATCATTGAAATTACTACTACGAGTAAATTTTCCGGATCATAACCTACATTTCAAATTTAGAATGGCTAGAGCATACTGCATATTTGGACATATGATGCATCTTGAAACTGAATGGATAACGCATTCGAGCTCCTTGATTGTAACCAGCAAACCCTGGGGGGATACGTCTGGAAACCGAATGGATAGCACACTCGAGCTCCTTGATTGTAACCTGCAAACCCTGGGGATTCCAAGAATAAATCCTCTGAATGTTAAGTCAGCAAAGTGTATTATCACTGTATCAATAGTGAATGAAATGGAAATGAATACGTACCTGGTATTTATACTGTATCACCCAATCAGTATTTTACCCTAAATATAACTCATAATTATCCAATAAATACGGAATTAATTATTATTGATTCAACCCTGCCTGGGCCAATTAATACATTCCCATTATATAACTTGGGCTTAGTTCTTATAAAAAACCACCAGAAAATTAGATATCCACTCAGGGACACGGAGCTTCGAGATGATGGATCGAAAACCCTCGAGGTGGTATCCAATTTTCTCAATCTTAAACCCTAACATAATATGAGAAGGAGCTCGTGCTCATCTATCTGCGTGCATTAGCGTGTAAAAATTTACCTATTCTTAAAAGGCATGAAAATATTCTTGCGACTTTTAATTTTTTTAGTTTTTCGAGATAATCATTACCTTTGCAGCTTTTTCCAGCTTCTTAAATATTCATTTTCTTCTCAACTTACCTTCATTTTATTTGCAGGTACTTCACAGAAGGAGTCATCTTCTTCATCTTCTAGCAATCTTTTCTCAGAATACAGTAGTTCTGCCACTTTTTCCTTCTTTTTCTTCCCTTTGTTATTTCCATTAATGGCTATTTGGAGTGAGGAATCTTTTGAGAGGGGTTCGTTCGGTACTATTAGGCTAGAAGGGGAAGAAGTTAACTCGCCGGAGAAGATGAACTCTGATTCCGAGGTTAATAATTTTGAGAGATCATAGTATGATTTTGACATGGAGGATGACATTCTAGGCCAGACCAATTACAACCAAGATGGTTGACCCATCATCGATATGTCTCCTCAAGGATTTATGGGAGTTTGGACTCTGGGTTTGGGCAAATTCTTCGTGAGGAGGTCTCTTATTGCCAGAGAAGTTGGATTTTCCCCCTAACACGGGAGGAAGAAATGGTAGAATCACCACCTATCGAAGAAGGAGAGAGAGAAGGAGAATCATCTCTCGAGGAGACAGAAACATATATTGATGAGCCTCTATCCTCGAGAGCACAGAAAGCTATTTCGAAAATTATCTCTTCAATTCCTTTGGCTAAAAGATACACCCAGACGTAGATTTCTAACTTCTAAAGGTGGATGAATCCTATAATAACCTTCCTGAGGGTGGATTGATCATCTTCTTAAAATATCTTCGTTCATGGCTTCGTTTCCTTTTCCCTCCACTCTTCTCTAAGTTGTTTAAAGAATTCCAAGTTATTCAAGCACAGATGCATCCCAAGGTTCTAGTGGTTATCATGATGTTCCTGACAAGGTGTCACGAACTTGGGATTAAGCCAAAGTATGAGTTGCTTTGTTTGTTATAGAGGGTTTCTTATAGTGGTAGATCCGTAGAGAACATTATCACATTCGTTAGAAGGGAAAAGAAACAGAAGGTCTTCATCATTCCTTCTCATTCGCGCCAATGGAGGATTCAGAGAAAGGGGCTTACCTTTGATTGCACGAGGTACAAGTGTCCTCAATGGAATTCGGAAATAGAGCTCAAATCCTCAAATGGGTAGAAAGACTCTTACTCTAGCCGTCTCGAGGATGATAGGAAACGCCTTCTAGCTTTATTCCTGGATTATATTAACTTTTCCAACCCTAACAAGACTATTGGCGGTTTTATCTGGCCACCCAAGATTTATGAAAAATATGTATATAAGAATTTACGAAAAATTAAAGTTCTATCCAATCCACAAGATCTCCCTCTCGAGGATAATTTTCAAAAAAACAAGAAGCGAAAAAGATTCCACGAGGACCCATCTCAGGAGCCCCCTCTCGAGACCCCTCCTAATGATTTTAGACCCTCAAAAGTCTCGGAAGGTGTTAATAATTTTGGTAACTTCATTTACTTTTTCTTTTGCTTCTTATTTGTAACCTAAATTTCTTTATTTTCTCAGTGGGCATCGGTTCAGTTCCAGCCTCAAAGAAAGGTGGCAATAAAGATGACCCCTCAGCCCCCACAAACCAGACATCCACCATTCCTCCAATGGATGTTGAAAAGACCATCCAGGAGAAGAGGTCGGGTTCAAACACTTATTCCTCTAGGAATCAGGGCCAAAAACTAGACGGAAATAGTAGCCGAGTTCCCCCTACCTCTCAACAAGCAAACCAGCAGACTCCCTTCGAACACTCTCAAAGCTATCTCGAGTGTTCTCGTTATCAATGAGAAGGTCCTCGAGACCTTTTCCAGCGATCCTCACGTTAATTTCTCTTTCTCTCTCTCTTTTTTTTATTTATTTTATTTGTGACTCTGCTACTAAAATTTTATATTTGCAACTTATTTTAATAGATTATTCTATTATGCCTTAGGGTCTCAACATCTTCACTAAGTAACCCAGAGCTTGTCTTCCTTCTTACAAGTTTTGGGTTCCGATCATGGTCAATTGCACAAGAGGATCAAACAAAAAGAGGCAAAAATCTCTAAACTGGCGAGGCACTCAAGGCCTCAAAAAAGAAGATTCTTGCACTCGAGGGTGATAATAGGAATATCACCCTTGACAAAGAGACCCTCGAACAGAGAGTAAATGAGGTCAAAGATCGCAAGGATCAAGCTCTTCTGCTCAAGGCCTTCAAAGAGAAGATGATGAATAGAAATGAGTTGTTCGACTTCTTCGTCGAGCTCCTTGAACTGGCGAAGAAGCTTAGCTATAGCTTCCTGATCGAGGATGAATTGAAGCCAAGGCAGGCTCCCTCCTTGTCCAAGGATGACATCAAATTCTTGGAAGCCTTCATCAATCTGGATCTTGTGGATACTTTAAATGCAAAATGGGATGAGGCGGTGAAGAGGTGCGGTTTGAATTTTTCCTTGCTGAACTTCTTGAAGTTTAGCGGGTGCTTTCATACTGTTGAGGGGATTCAAGCTTTTAGCCCCGAGATGGTGACTGCTAGTACAATTTAGCAGCCAGCTATAGAGGAGGGAACTTAGAAAACCATATTCAAAATACCATCGAGGAGGATTCTAATAGGGTAGGGAATAAAATGTAACATTTTCCTGTTTTGGCCTCCTCGTGTAATTTTAGTTTTTAGTGAAAAAGATGTTCCACTTACTGATTGCTTCCCCATTTTAAAATTCTTTGTCTTCGTAGTGTAAATCACTGATAAAGAAATTGGAATGCATTTACAAGGAACTTTCTGATACTCGAAGATAACTGTATGAAACTGGAGAGAACTTAATGATGACAATGCAATATCTTGCTAAATGTGATGGGGAAAAGACCTTTCTACATTGGGAGAACCATCAACTCAAAGATGATTTTAAATTGTGGCATAATAGCGAACACCCTTCCTTTTAAGAGGTTGTTAAAGGATTGAGAAATTAAAAACCATAATGGGGTGATAACTCATAAGGTTGTCGAAAGCTCCGATCCTGCCGAGAAGGATTATCAAGAGATAATAAATCGCATAACAGCCAATTTGGATCCTTAAAAAGATGCATGGCTGATGCCAATAGGCTGTCAATTCTCAAGGCTCGGCTTATGTTTAGCCGAACTAAAGCATGTAAATTTTAATCCCAAGTGAAATAAGTGATGCAGCTCCAAAGGGTGGCTTTAGGCGAAATTGAGAGGTTGGAGGAAGCTTTAACACAGAAAGGCACATCCACTAATGAAGATCCCTCATTGGTTGAGTTTGTCCTTGTTGAACATGCTCAACTTTCATGAGAAATCGAATTCTCGAAACTAAAAATCAAGGAATTAGAGGAGAATGTTACTCTTTATGTTGTAAGCCTTCGAGCTCACTCCTTATACCACAGTGTCGTCAATCTAAAACTTGTGGATAATTAACTTCTACCTAGGTTTTTTACTTAGAGCATTCCACCATTGGATCATTGATCGCCAAGTAGACAAGATAGAGCCTGACCAAGAAAAAGAAGCCTCCAACGCTATCTTAGAATGGATACGGGAGTTGGGATCCCATGATCTTCCTTCCTCGAGTGGGAAAAGTTCCTCGGATTCAAAGAAATTAAGGGCCAATAAAGGTGACAAGAGTTGCAGATCTTTGAGTTGTGCCACAAAATAATCCACTAATAAGCATTGTAGAGATAAATGTCTTTTGGAAAAGGTGTCAAAGGATGATCCCTCATCTAAGCATCCCTGATAAAAGACAAAGATAGATCCATCTAAGTGCCCTGAAGAGGAATAGATGAAAGATCTTCAACGTGCTGCTGGCATTAAGATGGAAGAGCTTGAAAAATTAGAAGTAAGGTTGGGAAAGTTAGCCCCATAGGTAAGGTAGAATATAGGTCCTCTTCCACATGTTGTTGGGAAATTTTCCTACTTAGAACTTATATAATTCAATGTCTCAAGTGCATCTCATAGTAAAAACTTTATCATTGCTATATACAAAAATGTTAATTATCGAGACTCAAGTAGATTATAAATGCTTGCATAGATTGGGTTTCTTATTAGCAATGAACATTAATAGATTGGCCCATTAAGCCTGAATGGAATCGAATATAAAATGTAACTGAGTAGATCATTTTTCTTATCAGCAAAAACATTAATGAATGGGCTATTAATATCGAATAGAATTGAGTAGTTTATCAATATTATCCACCAAATGTATCATTCAACATACACATTAAAATTTCATCACGAGTGCCGCTTATCAGCATATCACCTAATCATCAACAACAACACATAGCATACGAGGCTGGAATTACTAAAAAGTGTGTCACTTATCAGCATATCAGTTGTGTCTTTGAGAGTGGCACTTATCAACATATCACTCATGTCTTCGAGAGTGTCGCATATCATCATATCACTCATGTATTTCAGAATGCCGCTTATTAGCATATCGTTCATGTTTTCATAGATGGTAATACTTCCTAAAGTTGGTAATGTTCCATCTCCTGGGCACTCGAACTCCATCCATAGTCTCGAGGGCATAATTGCCTCTATGTTTCCAACACCTTATAAGCCATTTCCCAGTCAGCGGCTATCTTTCCTTCAGGCTCACACCAACTATTCTCATTTTTTCTCATCACCTAATCTCCTGGGTTGAACTGTACTTTCTTGACTCTTCTGTCATGGCAACGCTTGACTCTCTCTTTCACCCTATCTTTGTGTGGGGATGCCAAATACCACTTTTCCTATACCATATCAAGGTCCAAACAACGATTCTTCCCATTGAGTGTCTCCTCTATAGCTTCCATCAACCTTGGACTTGGAACTCCGATTTCTACGGGAATCACTGCTTCTGAGCTATAGACTAAGTTGCATGGCATCTCACCAGTTGAAGAACACTCAGTTGTCCGATATGCTTATAAAACACTGGGTATCTAGCATATCCAGTTCCCTTTGGCCCCCAAGCCCGATTATGATGTCATTCTATTGTTTGGTTGGTTACTTCTACCTGACTATTGGCTTGGGAATGATTGACTGCCGTCACTTTTTCTTGAATCTTATACTCCTCACACTACTTTTTGAATGGATCTTGAGCAAACTGTGTCCCATTATCAATGATTATCGTCCTTGGGATCCCAAAGCAACATATAATGTTCTTCTAACATAATGCACTGACTAATTTTCCTTTTATGTTTGTCAAAGGCTCAGCTTCAACCCACTTTGTAAAATAATCAACAACCACAATAAGATACTTGAACTTCCTTATGGCTTCCAGGAAAGGTCCTACCAGATCGATCCCCACTTATCGAATGGCGATGAACTTTGAATGTTTGTCATTTGCTCCGGGGTAATGTGAATTATAGGAGCATGTTTCTAACATTGGTGACGGGCCTATATGTACCTGTTCGCATCATCAAACATCATTGGCCAATAATACCCTGCTCGAATGAGCCATCTTGCCACTGATCGAGCTCCCTGATGGCTACCACATATTCCTTCATGAACCTCCCATATCAAATAATCCGCCATATAAGGAGTGACACATCAAAGGAATGGTTGTAAATGTCCCCTTCGATATAGAATTCCATCTTGCAGCATATACCTCGAAGCATTTAGTCTTATCTTCCTGGCCTTGACCTCGTTCTCTGACAAATCTCCATTTCAAAGGTAATTCACAATAGCAGTCATCCAAGTGCGCTCCTCCTCGATTTCCATCACCACCGGTTCCTTGAAACTTCACCTATTTAAGGTTTCAATGAGAAGCTTTCTTTGAGATTGAATTCCCAAGTCTGAGGAGTCAACCTTACTTAGAGCATCTGTTTATGGTTATCTTCCCTTGGTACCTGCATCAAAGTATGAATCTAAAGCCTTTTGATTTGCACCATATAGCATGTGTTAACCAATGCATTTAACACATTTATCATCATCTTTTGTTTGGTTGATTGCTAGTTTTAGTTAGGTTTGCACGACAAAGGGTTTGGACGAACATTATTAGTTTTTTTGTCTAAATCCCGCATTTTGTAGATTTAATTAGAACTAATGGATGTTTTATATTCATGGGTGCCAAGATCTTTCCTTTTGATTTCATCATTAGGTGGCTCGTGAGTACATCTGTTTTTTTATTGTTATATTTTGTAGAAGGCCATGAACCTTAATTCGGGGTAGTAGATTTGAAGGCCACACGCAAGAGTGGTAGTAGAATTGAAGGTCAAAATCTTTAACTCGTTCTAGTAGATGGAATAGGGACCAAAGAAGGCAGATTCAGAGTTCACAAAGGCCAAGCACAAAGCGAAAGAATTGTTGTTTGGGAGTTGCACACACTTCTAGGAAAGATCCGAGAATAATTAGAACTGGATAATTGCACCATTGGATTTTTCTTCTCGAGAAATATGAAATCGACTGCAATAACTGTCAAATAAGACTAACAGTTCATTGGAAGCAGAGCAAAGAAAACTGGCAACCGAACTAGCAGCAGTCGGCAAAAACCGCACTAGTTTGGCACGAACTAGAGGCTAGCACTGCCCGTGATAGGAAGCATTGGAATAACCCATATCAACCGATATGGTGTGTGTCTAATTATGGTATGAGGGTACCCCATTTCGGCTGGCCGTGCCACTCTAAGTCACTTTTCACTAAAAAATTTGGCTAAGTATGGGAGCGGGACATTCCATTTTACATGGCCCATGTCGTTTCAAGTCACAAATACCATGACCAGTCCACGAGATGTAAAGAATGATGCGGGGGCACCGAGATACGGAGAAAAATGATGTTCCGGCCGACAGACCATACCAGTTGACACGGATCGAGCCAGCACGAGGAGGGCTCAGTGTCAAGGCTCGGCACAAGGGGGACCCCATACCAGGGCTCGGCACGGACCATGCCAAACAATACAGGTAGTCTCAATTTTTGGAACGGACGACGGGGCGTGGCACAATTCACCCCCCGCGCCAATTGCGGCTGTTAGGGTTTTTGACCTATTTTGGGCCTATTTTTTGTCCTTATTCCCCAATTCTATATTTAGGAGCCTTTAATTTTCTAGGGTTAACTAAGTAGGCATAATATAGCTTTTATTTCTCTCTCTAGGTTGAAGGAAAGGAAGAGTTCTCTCTCTCTCTAGAGTTTTTCTTTTCTTTTCTTCTCTTCTCTTGTATTTTCTTTCCCTTATTTTCCTAAATTTATGTCATTTAATTCAATATTTTCCATGGATCTATTTTCTAGGGAGTAGTTGATCAAACTTGGGCTTATTTTTATTCATGATTAGATTTTTGGTATTTTGAGATTTAGATTCTCCTATTTTAATTCCTATGAATATTTGTGCTTGGTGTGTGATTTATCATCTTTCAAAATTTATGCTATGTCATTTTTATGATGCAATCATACATGTATGTTAGCATATTATCATGTTAGATATCATTGCTATTTTGGGAGTGTTAGAATTGTGGAGTAGGTTCAAGAATACTGGTGAAATGAGTGCATTCATGTAACTTTGATGAAATATCTTTGCATTTCTTAAACCATAATTCTAATTGAATAGTCATGGTAAAGGAATCACATGTTGGGCGATCAATTTAGAAAATTCCAACGAGGGGAAACACTTGGCATACCCTGATAGATTGAGCATAATTGCTTGAAGCAACTAGGATTGTGCCAGCTTGGAGAAATCACAAAGTCGTGTCAACCATAGAGTCATCTCAAAATATCAATTCCCTTTCCCTCTCTAGGCCTAGGGATTGAGATCCGTAGTGGAGAGTCCGGGATGTAATTCCATTACTTTCATTTCTAACGGTTGCTACCTATGCAAGGAAAAGTCCATTTAGGCAGGTTTTGTTCCTCAAAGTGGGGGCACATTCACATTTAGAGTAAGGGACGGGGATGGTCTGCAGAGTCATTAGATTAGAGCGCACCCCTAATTATGGAGACAGTGAGATAAACATGTATTAATGGTAGTACCTTGCGTGACAGACGAGAGAAATATCCGGCTATCTCCAAAATATGTGACATAGGCATAAGACAGGTTTAAATACTTATATGTGAATGAATCGGGGATAAGAGCCAATTATCGATCATGTTACTCAAATACCCCCAAGTGCTAGTTAATATAGTCTATTTATGTGGTTGCATGTAATTAGTTTATAATTGATACTTGAACCCTCTCCTCCCCAAATGGTTACTTTCACAACCCTTGTGATTCCAAACACAATGTTGGATTGACGATCTAACCACGGTTTTGCGTAGGTTGTTTCTAGATCCATAACATCTCCGTGGACAACCCCAGTACTTGCCACTATCCACAGTTATTGGTAACATAGTAGTAGGAATGGTAGCAACATTAAAATTTTGATATTTAACCCTTAATAGCTTATGGTAGCCTCCTCCTACGTGTTTAACGATGCACCGGGAAGGGGCGGGTCAAATTCTGGTGCCGCTGCCGGAGATGTTAGTTTAACGGTCCAGTATTAGCATGCGTGGCATGTTAGTAGAGTAATTAGTGTTGTTCTTTTTGTTTTTTATTTTCTGGAATTGGTATTGCTTGAGGTCTTTGTGCAAACATAGGACCCTCGCACTTCAATTTCAAATTTTGTGTGTTTTCTTTGTTTGTGTTTTTAATTGAAAAAAATGTGGGGAGAGAGTACTCAACGGATGAAACTTTGTAGGGTGTGTCATTATGATCATTCTATGGAGTGTTGCTCATGGTTGAGTGACTATGGGAGAAGAGAGGCTCAACGAGTGATATTTTGTAGGATATATTATTGAAACCACCCTACGGAGTTTTGCTCTTTCATGATAGAAAATGAAGGAGAGGTAGGAGTTTTTGGTTCCCAAGGCTGATGGGATCAAGATTGGTACCCATACAATGATTCTCCCAATTCGAGGTTTATTGGTAACTCGAATCAGTGGTATGGAAATGCATCGGGAAACCAACACTTTGGGTTTGATAGTTGGCATTCACCAAGTTATACTTTTCCCCAAAACCAATCCCTAGGATTAGTTCCCGGATCGGATTATGGTGAAATTTTGCAAGCTATCGGTAATGTGACCAAGAGTAGTGAGTTACTCCAATCACAATCGCATAACGACATTAGAGATTTGGGAACTCAACTTTTCTCAAACATTGATAAAGTTGAGGGGAAAGTGAGTGATTTGATTAAAATGGTGAGCCAATTAGAAGCTCAATATTCCAAAAAAGAACCATCCCTAGTTGAACTTGAGAATTTGTGGATGAATACAAAGGGGATGGTGAGTGGTTTGTTGAGAGTGAAAAATTGAGGAACGGGTGATTATACTTAATTCATCATATTACATATTATCATCCCAACCTCCACCTATAGAACCCATTCCCATATTTTTGGAACCCTTAGAGGAAAACATAGAGAAGCCACTTGAATATGCTACCAAACCACATATTTCCTCTAAGGTTGACTCCTCCTCTATTGCATATTCCTCTTTGAAGATTGTTATCCCCACCTCTCCATTTTTGGTTACCTATTGTTGTGGGGTACAAACTCGCACCATATGGATAACATTAGGGTCGTGCCAACGACTCTAAAAATATGGAGCTTCTTGGAAGGCAACCCAAACTTTCAAAAGAAATTGTTTAGTTAGTTTTTTGGAAAATAAGTGTTTTTGGTGTGTTTTTCTATTTTTGGTTTTGAAAAACTATTACACTTGATGTGCATGTTTGTTTTGTAGGAAGTACATGGATTTTTGGAGGAAAGCTAGCATACAGGGAGTCCAACTCATGGACCATGTAGACGTACATGGTTCATGAAGTTCAAAATGGTGGATAAGGAGGAGAACCAAACCCCCAAATTAAAGGGGCGTGTAGACGTACACTACTCTTGAAACTCACTTACCTTCCTACATACCAATCACCATTTCTTCCCTACCACAACAAAAATATCACCCGAACCCACTTACCCTCAAAACCCTTGAAACACACATATCGAAACCTAAGAGTTAACTCTCCATTATGATTCAATTCTTGATTTGATTTGTGATGCATGAAAGTCTTTGTGATTGAAATTGCTTGATTAGAGGTTAGGGGTAGTTTATTGTGGTTATGGTAGTATGTTCATTAAATTCCATGATTGTGCCACCAAGGGTATATTTTAGTGTTCAATTTTTTTCCATTGTAAGTGCTCTCTTATTTCCTTCCCTTGACATATGTTCTATAATTGTTTATATGCATTGAGGACAACACAAGGTTTATATGCATTGAGGACAACACTTCCGGTTTTTGGTTGTTTTTATGTAGCTAATAACTCTTCTAAGAGCATTTTTATAAATTTTGAAAATTTGGAAAAAAATATATCCGGTTAAGTTGGAAACCCGAAAGGTCAACTTAGTTAAAATGGGAAGAAAAGCCCGGATAGGTCAAAAGACTTAGGTAAAAATGAGAGGTTAGTCCCGACTAAGTTTGAAAACTTAGGCAAAAATGAGAGGCCATGTGGAAAAATGTGAGATGATGAGCAAAACATGTGTGAACTCTAGGATGAAAACCCGTTGGACTCTTAGGCAAAAAGAGATAAATTGAGAGAAACGGAAAATAAGTTGAGGATCTTGTGCATTATCCTTGGTTGTAACTAACTCAAGAATCTTGAGTTATCCTTAGGTACAACCGAGTTAAGGATTGGTGGGATTATCTTTGGTAGTGTTTTTGGCAACAACTCTTGGAATGCTTTTGGCGGATTATTCGGTGGAGTAAATTAGTTCAACACTTATCATTCTTACACTCACCTTTTTCTTCACAATATTTTGGGATGGTTAGGTTACTTTGGTATCTTCGGGGAGTGTGAGAGTTTTGAGATTATTACTTCTTTGGGGGAACTAGAGTAGCTTGGGAATAAGTTGAATGCAATGGCTAACTCTATTGCATGCTACATTCGCTTATATCTTTTCTTGTT